>JAUMHM010121844.1:0-19873 GCA_032362435.1 Melikaiella ostensackeni | reverse complement strand
AGTATATTTAACGAACCCAGGCTGAGTTGCCTTCAACTAAAGCAGCCAAAAAAATTCAAATTGAAAATAGTCACCGCGGAAACTTTATCAAGACCCTAGTTCATATCTCCATCCCTACAATAATATTAGAGATTCCAAAAAATCACCTCTAGTACATTTAACAAACCCCTTTTGAGCTGTCTTCAACTAAATCGGGAAAAAAATTCGAAATGAAAAATAGTCATCCCAGGCACCTTGCCAAGACTTTAGTTTTATTCTCATCACCACTGTAACTTTCAGCTACTCGTAAAAAATTCCCCTAGTACATTTGCCAAACCTCATCTCAGCTGCCTTCAACTAATAAACAGCCAAAAAATTTGAAATGACTAATCATCTAATTAGGACTGGATCAGTCCTCATTCGCGCACGTACAGGTATGTATCATACATTTCCAAAATATTTTTTTTTAATAAAACTTTCATTTGAGAAGAAACAATGGTCGCCCAAGCTTGACGACACTAATTATTAAGTTTGTTCATTATTAAAAATTTATTGAAGTAAAATGAATTCCATTGGCAAGGGCGTCGTCAAAAAATTTTTATCAGGGGTGTCTTTGCCTCATTTGTGCACATATGTATGGAGAATTACTAGGTCATTTTTTTAAAAGTGGTTTTCATCTAGACACAGCACTGTGGTTTAATGGGTTTGATGACGTGTTTTATTACGTTCGCTAAGTAAAGAAACCTCATTGCAAGGCGATAAAATCATCTCTGCAAGACCGTCATCAGAGGGATTTTTTCAGGCGTATGTTTGCAGTTTAAATTGCATCCCGCAAAGCGTAAATTAGTACGTTTTGTTGAACGCGTGCACTGAAAAAATCAAGCATTTATTTATAACTCTGTCGGGACGCATTTTTCTAATGGAATTTTATCGACATTTTTTGTAACGTTCACAAAAATAAAAATAGAAAAGACTAATGAATCAAAAATTAATTAAAGCTTATGCTAATTAATTCAAAAGTGTTGAAAAATCTGTAATTATTTCAAAAGTGTTCAAGGGAATTTTACAGAATTCAAGAGACTTCTACAGAATTCAAGGTAATTCTACAGAATTCAGATTCATATTCATATTTTTTGAGGTGAGGGACGAGATGTAACGTGATGGAGCAAAAGCGGCTCCGGATTCGGGTTCAGCGACTTCGAAAACGTAGGGTAAGCCTATTCTGGTTTCTAGGGCTGACAACTTTTTCTTGTGGAGCTGTGTTACCTATTCCCTGTCTTAATAAACATTATAATATCTGAACTACACCTCATTTATTTCAAACACTATACTGACACAATCCCCATAGGATTGCTAGTGACAACGTACCCACAACAAATAATTAGTCAGGCCTTACCAACCTGACGTAATCAGCAACACCGGTCTCTCTCATTCTCATATTTCTAAAGTACCCTTGCCTTTTGCTCGGGACGTGACAGCTGATTTGGTGGCAGCGATGGAATTGTCACTTTCGTTATAAATTCAGTGTTTCTTTTATAAAAATTCAAAATTAAACTCAGTGTAGTATTAAGATAGAAATTTTGTAAAAGCACTTCAGAGTATAAGTCCTTCTTAGATTCGTTGAACGGTCACCTTCGGGACAAGGCAAAGTTCGAAGTTCTTGTTAGGTGTTGGTATACTTCGCGTGCTCGCAAGCCCTGCCATCGTTAATAAACCTACGATTTACCCTGAATTAACTTTGCACGTATTCTTTGTAGAAAGATTGTGCAAGTGAAGGGTGTTAAAACAACGAAAATTCGAATTATAATTCTACATAACGAACTACGCGAATTTCCGTGATATTTAAACAATTTCGAATTTTCAAAAATTGAAACCTTGTAAAAAATCTTAGATTTCCAGTTTTAATGTTTGAATTTCAAAGTTTTACACAAACAATAACAGAGTTCAAATCCACTCGTAAGTGTAACTAAGGGGTTAAAAATTTATCAGATTCAAAAATCCGAACCCTCTTCTACAATTTAAGTTACTTTATCAATCCAAAAGTTACCTTTTATGATTTTCTAATTTAATCCTCAGTTTTTTACTGAGATTAATTCTGAAAACTCGCTACGAAGTTTTCATCCTTTTCATACATTTATTTCTTTCAGTCTTTTTATTCTCTTATATCTTTGAATCATTTGAAAGCTAGTGTTTCACAAAAGAGATTTTATCCGTGAAAACTTTCAATTTTTCTTAATTCCCTGAATTATTAAGGTTTCAAAATTGTCGACTCTTCTCTCAACTTTAATTGAAAAGTTTTTACTTTTGTCACTTCTTTTATTATTATCAGTTCATAGTTGAATTTAATTGCCTTGAAAAGTATCAATTCCTCCATCCAATTTTTATTCCAATTCCCTTTTTCATTTTGATCACAGTTATTGTGCTTTTCAGCATGGTTTTCATCTCTCGAAGGCCTGAAATTTAGTAGCAGAGTCTTTTATACTATTAAAAGTTCAAAATTTAATTCAGGTCCATGAAAACAGCTTCATCTCGTTGTTTTTTTTTTTTTTTTTTTATTTAAATACTTGGAACCAAGTAACTGAATATACATGAATCCTTTTAACTTCCACAATTACCTTCTTGTTGAAGAAAATTCCTATTCATTTGGATAGAAGAATTCTTATCTATTCTAGAATACACTATCAAATAAACAAGATAATTGAAATTTTGTCTATCAGTAATTAACATTTGCTTATTTGCATTTTGGAATGTTTAAAAAAACGTAGTTATCTGAATTCTAATTATCCATCCCCGAATTTCTTTAATAATTAAAAGATTTTACCCTCAATAATAAATCATTAATGATTTAATAAAGCATTTGAAACAGCGTTTTGCTCGCCGTAAAACTTATTCATGGTATTTGCATGAAATTTCGACCATTCGGATGAATCGCGAAGAACACGTTAGGAAGTTCTTCGATAGAATAATCCTGTTAAAATCAGGAGCACAATCGGCTCTTGAGGATAAATATGTAAACGTGGAGCAATTACTACCCCCTCTTAATGATCGTGCCCGCGAAGCTTTCAAACGTGGCTTACCTGACAGTATATCGGGCTTGGTAGAAGCGCGTAACCCCTAAAGTGTAGACGCAGCTTTCAGTCACGCTCCAGTACGAAGCACGACAGCATTCAAACCCTCCATACTCCACAAACTATTATCGAGAATCAAGATATTCTCAACCCAGTTATTCAGGATCACGAGACCGTAGTGCTAGTCCGCATGTTCGTTTAGCAACGATCCCAGAGTCATATAAAGCTTCTGACTCAAAACCGAATACGATTGGAATGATGAAGCGTTCCTATTTACCTGGGACTTTTAATTATCAAAATAATTACATTCCTCCGTATCAATATCCTTATATGCCGTACAATCCTTATCCTTATTATCCAAATGTGCCATTCCGAAGCAGCGACGGGCGAGGCGAAGGAAGATGATCGTCAGACGAGCATAAGAATCCTAATAAATCGAGAAAAGTTTTCCACGCTATTAGTTATAATAAAGCTAAGCTTTTCAAACGAAGAGTTATTAATCAACGAAGAAGAATCCATAGAAATTACAGGTATCACTCAGGTTAGTCTCTACTATCGTCACGTTAAAACTAACCCTAGAAAAATCTATGGTAGTTTTTCATGTAGTTTCGCCAGATTTGCCTCTTAATACGGATGGAATTCCAGGTCGAGAATACCTCTGGCAAGAAAGAGTCGAAATTTCGTTTTGGCATAACACTATAGTAACTCATTCAAATCCCACAAGACTCACCCTCTTATCGATAGAGAATCAAAGATCGCGCAAGATGAAATACTTGATTATAAAGGGACAGGGCCAGGAAAAATCCATATAAAGGCAAGATCGCGACAAGTGATTTCAGTAGGCGTTCTAAATAATGAAGTAAAGGTAGGCTATTTGCCTCTAATAAAATCACAAGCAAGATTACTATTGTGAGAAGAAAAGGATCATATAACCGAATTAGTTCGAGAATATCCGGAAGTTTTCCATTTAACTAGAGAACAATTGACCCCCACGCACCTAGTTTATCACAAAATACGAACTTACGTACACTTCCTTTCGGCAGATTGTGAATTCATCACCCCACTAGGGCGACTACTCATAGACATAAAAGCCACTGACCCTTTAGGAATCAAAGAGCGACATCCCAAATTAGGTCAAGTACTAATAACTCCTCGAGGTCGTTATAAAATCTATACGATCATCGTTAAACAAAATCACTTCGATAAATTAAACAATGAAAATTTAAGAACGGGAATACATAATTTATACGTGGCTCTAGAAAAACAGAATATAAAATGCTTCAGAATTTCAAATCAGGGAGATTTAACTGAAGGCTTGCCTAAAAGCACTATTTTAGATATTTTAAAAGAAATTTTGGAGATAGCGATATTGAAATCATCATGTGCTATGGAAGTGTGTGTACCTCCTGAAGAAGATCGCAATCAAATAATAATCGAAAATCATCAGAGCAAAAAAGGACATAAAGGAGTCAGCAAAACTTATCGACGAATACGTGAAAGATTCATGTGGCCAGGAATAAAAAAGCAAGTTACAGATTTTGTGCCAAGATGTAGAATGTGCCAAGAACAAAAAATAATTCGGACAAAAACTCACGAACCCATGATTATAACAGATACACCTATAGATACTTTCGACAAAATATCCCTCGACACCGTAGAACCATTACCGATAACTCCCGATGGAAATCGACATATTCTTACAATGCAAGATAATTTATCAAAATATTGTATTGCTGTAGCAATGCCAAATATCACAGCAACAACAACAGCTCATGCCCAACCAAGAATTTGATTGCCTAATATGGCGAACCAAAAGCCATATTAACCGATCGAGGAAGAGCTTTTGTAGGTAACCTTTTGAGGAAATTATCTAAAATATTTGGAATTAGCCAAATAACTACTTCCGGTTACAGACCTCAATCAAATGGATCTTTAGAAAGGAGTCATGCAGTATTAGTCGACTACGTTCGATCATATGCTGATTATTACGACGATTGGGATAAATTGTTACCCTTCGCAATGTTTTCCTATAACACATCAATTCACGAAGCAACTAAATTTACACCTTTTGAATTAATATTCGGAAGAACAGCGCACACTCCTAGTTCGTTCCCTTCTTATCAAAAATTATAAACTTACGGGTCGTATTTAAAAAAAAACTAATAATAAGATTATCTGAAATCAAGAACATAGCCGCAAGAAACTTAATTAACGCAAAGCACAGACCTAAGCAGCTGTATGATAGAAAATTAAACCCTTTTATGGGAAAAGTGGGAGACAGTGTATACGTGAAAAGGGAGACTAAGACTAACAAATTAGATAGTAAGAGCCACGGACCCTACACAATTATAGATCTATTAAACAAATACACTGTTATATTAGAAACCCCGGGCGGAAAGCGTTTTCAAAAACTCGTAGGCAAACTAAAGGTTGCTCATGAGTAACCTTTAGAAAGAAAAACAATTACTGACATAATATTTTACTTTACAGGATGTTGGAGTCAATTATATTGACAAAGCTCCCAAGGGGGAAAATTTACAACTCCACCGTGAAGCCAAAAAGCAAAATAGACGAAATAAAATTTGCCAAAGGACCACTGGAGAAATTGGCCACAGAATATAATTTTTCCCAACCAATATGCCGCTTATAAAGAATGAAGGGACCACCGAATGCGCGGACGTTTTGGGATAAATGTGTCGTTGAAGACACCAGAAAAAGACATCAGAAAAAGAGTTTTGGGGTTCAATGAACGAAAATAACAACGATAATTTAATATATTAAGCCCCATAAAAGTCTTTCTAATGAATCTGCATTGATATATCAAATATACACATTATATTATAAAATATCATGAAATATTTTTCATATGCCCATTAATAGTTTAAAATATTATTATTATTACTACTTCCATGACATTGTAATTTTTAATTTATGATAATTTATCTAAACTTCTAATAAAATCTAATAAAATGATAATATGGAAACAGGAAGAATAAATATAAAAACAAAAAGATGGTAGAGAATTTGGAGGTTACCTTCTTGTCTCCCCTTTTCATAACATCATTACAACGAAATAAATAAATAAATAAGAAAGAGGAAAAAGAAAAGAAGAAAGAAAATTTGGAGGTTGCCTTTCTTCTTTCCTTTTTATCCAAAAGAAATTAAAACCGTATATATAATAATCATTATAAGTCTTATTAACATAATTTTCAATACACAAATGGAGTGCCACATTTCAACATCAAAGTTTGCCAGGTGGCAATGGATTTTATTCCTCCTGCTCCCAATCATTCAAGGAAGTCCCACGCAGTACGAAATTCAACCTTTAAAGGAAAACTCCGAATTATTTCATGAGAAGCTGGAACCCATAAGACTGATGCAAAACTACTGGAGAATTGTAATTTTCTTGGATATTGGAAACTTCAGTCACCATCTTCATACCAAGGACATTCTACGAGACATCAACCAGGATTATGAAACTCGTATGTAAAGATCAATAAAAAAAGATTGCCGAAACGAAGTGAAATTCACACCCTGACAACTAAAATCAACAGAATAAAAAATTAAAACGAAAATACAAACAAAATACTCTCCGAAATACAGTATTTCAAACCTGAAACTAGTTCTCAACCCCAAACTATGCAAAAGCGCCGAGTACCAATGTGGGGATTCATAGGATCTATTATAGGACCGGTAATTGGACTCCTAACTGAGGAAGACGGAGAAGAATATACAAACACAATCGACGAACTATACGATAAACAAAACAATTTAAACCGAATAATCAGAAAACATACTCACATAGTAAGGGCAGAAATTCGAAATATACACAAAGAATTGCATACAAGAACTAGCGAAATACATCTAATGCAATAATCGTTAGAAAAAACATTGAAAAACATACAAACGCAAGAAAAAAGCATAAATGACCTACTATGCCTAAATTCTATAAGGCAATGGACAGCACATGTAGAAGCAAAGCTCGATCACTTATGCTATACTTTACAGCAGTTCACCAACATTATAATAAATTTCAGAGAAAAGAAAGTGCATCCAGCCCTGGTAACTAATGATCAATTACAGCAAATTATAACTGAAATGAACAAAGAAGCAGGCGAATATGAGTTCTCATTGCCCAGTCCGCACATTAAAGCCGAAGATTTGCATCTGATACGAAAATCTGATATTGGTTACCATTACGGAAAATTGATGATTTCCATAGATATTTCTCTCTTAGAAAGAAATGTCTATCAAATATACGAAATACATCCGTACCCAGTATACCAAAATTTGATTGGAAACATGACTGAAGCCGCATATACGAGTATACTGCCTAAGCAAACCGTACATCGCTTTATCAACCGATGACCAAAAATTCTTTGTAGCAGATCAGAAATATCAAGTTTCCTGTACAAAAACTGTATACAACACCATTTGTGACGCAAATCAACTCATATATTCAACATCAACCAGCGCTTTTTGTGAAATTATAATATTAGTCAAGCCATCTATAACAGATTTTCAGAAATATGACGTAAGGATCACCCTACGAGAAGAACCTTTTTGGACACAAATACCTTCTCTCCAAGCATGGTTGTATTCAACATATAAACAAGAACTTATCAACATACATTGTCCCAATAAAGAGACAAAAACAGAATACTCCAATTGGGAAGTGGATGCATCGCAAGGACAAAAGATACAACACTAACAGGAATGGCAATAAGGAAAAATAAAGAAGAATATATCTACAATCCAGAATTTTCTTTAAATATAACTAATATATCTTCCATAATCTTTAATTTTCCAAATCACATACCCATACAAGAAAATGATTTACAAATACAACCAGCCAAAATTTGGAAAGAGTTTCAAAAGGGAGAATCATTGGGAGAGATTGAAAATCAACTACGAAAATTTGAACAACAACATCACTATCGAAGAAAGAAAAACCACATTAGGATTGGGACATCCATTGGAATATTTATATTAATATCGCTTATGACACCATACTGTGGAAGAAAATTATTATCAAGAACATGTGAAAATTCAAAAACTAACCCTAAATCATTACGGATTAATAATGCCGAAGAAATGCAGCACATACCCATTGATAACACTCTGGAGACACAATGCAGCAAATATCAGAAAGCACCAGCACCGCAGGCGCGCATCCTATTAACCAGTATATGAAAAGCATAGTGAACTGCCCCCATGTTTCATTGAGGACGATGAGGCATTTCAAGAAGGAAGGATACAAAAGGCCAACTGATTTTTGTTTTTTCATTTTTGACTTTGATATTTAGAACTTCCAAAAAGTCCTAAATAATCAAATGAACAAGACAAGCGTTAACTACGGAACCTTATTATCTTGCTTTGGGTATGGATGACCACACGCATATATCCATTACTGCGATTCGCAGCCATACCAGTAGAGCAAACGCTGAGCGTCAGGCATGACGTTACCATTCCATTATAGCCGAACGGTATGTGAAATACAATCTGAGCACAGTGAGACTCCACCTGAATAACTAAAGGAACGCCCACCGCGAGATAAAAACATTCAAACAAAATGGCAAGAGAAAAGCAGATAAGACGAACGGAATCACAACTGCATACGATGACATCACCATTCCATGATGTCTGCCCGCACGTGAAAGATAAACCGACCACGACAAGCAGCATGGGACCGCCGGTAGAGGAGAAGCTGAGTACCGACAACACGGCATCTGGAATGCTATACACCTACACCTACAATCCTACAGAGCACCAACACAAGAACGAACCATCCGGAAGAACATGCCACTATGGGAACACGTAATCTAATGAAAGCAAAGCTAAATGAAGCCGTTATTAATATGTTAACCTAATGCTATCAAATCCTAGATAAGTAATTTAAATTAACTATCTATGTTCTAATTACCAAATCGGTAATTTAGGGTTAAAATGCATATTTTGAATTACTTAAAATAAAACTGTAAGAGGTAATGCATTTTCTTCAAACGGAAATTCACAATATGCATCATCAGATACAGTCTTAAGTATTTTACTATTCTAATGTACATGTAATATGCACTTGCATATTAAATCTGAAAAATTCGGTATACGAACTCGCTATTAAAAGACTGTAAATTGAATTTCATACACATGTATCTTGATCCTTTCTTAGAAAAATTCGATAATTCCACTTTAAACAAACTAAAAATACATTTTGCAGTAATTTTCGATTTCAAATAATAAAACATGATACCTTGTTCTATTTAGACAAGTTCAAGAAGGAATGTTTAAGAAACCTAACCTACAAACAGCTACACTCACGTTAAAAATTGTTACATGCACTATATTTAACAAGATTTCAAGGCATCAGGGAATTTCGAGTTTTCACACAATCTGCTTTACCAACTTTGGTATACATACACATGAACTTTACAAGATAATGGTATGTTAAATTTAATGAACGGTATATGCAAATGATTTCACTCATATTTATATCATCAAATTTTCTAAGAAGTGAACGCACGAGAGGATATAAATGAGTCGAGATGACTTCATTCAGCTGCTGGGACAGGAGAAACGCTGACTCTTGCGCCTCCTCCGTCTTTTTAGTACATGCAAGGTCGATCACTGGGTCGACCGCCGAAAAAGTGGAGGGAGTTGTGAATTGCGTCTTACGGGGCCTACCATGACCCCGCTTCACCACCTTGTTCGCCGACGTACCGCTAAGCGATCTAGCGATCGACGCATAAAAAGCTAGACCCGTTCCCAGGGTCAGAACCTTGTCCAGCAAATTCGCCAACGATAGCCGACGAGGCCTATCGCCCACCCGAGTGGCTGAACCTGAAACAAAAATGTATCACATTAATCCCAAAACAAAAATTTACAGTTTAAAGATACTTCTAAAAACCATAAGTCTAGATAATCACCCTAGGCGAGGTCAACGTGGAAACCCTTAATCCGAAAGAACCCAGAGTTTCGCAAAATCGCCTCTTTCATCGCGATAGAAGAAACGCGAAACGAAACTCCCTGGCGCCTCCTGTCAAGCCGTCGAACCACAGAAAAGTCACATTTATTAACGGGTAACTTTTAACAAATCCCGGCACAATCACACAATTGTCCCAACAGTTTTATTCGGCACAGTTTTTCAAAGAGCAAACTGAAAGATGCCCATAGCTTTTTCAAGCTCTGAAACTCTAATTTTTAAGCTATCGACTTCTAGTTCACTTGACAGTTCTATAGTCACTTCCGAGACCGAATCAAAAAGAGTCAAATCAAAATCATCTATAGAGGAAGCCACAATACTGTTGTTATTGATTAATTCGGAACTGTCACCAGCATTAGGAACCGCGAAAATATCATTAACGTCAACATTAGAAGGAGAATCAAAAATATCCCGTAACAGACTATCCAACCTATCAGAGGAAAAAGGCGAAGATGTCATTGCAACAAAGCACGAATCACTAATGACATGAAGAACACACCGAACAAAATAACCGAAGCAAAAAGGAAGGGAAAACACTACCTAACCAGAATCATCTATAAACAAAAAGTAATAAGACACTTACCAGATGCGACTGACGCGGCAGAATTCTTCGTTAAATCCACCGTTTATATTTTTCCAAACGGTAAAACTCACTCGAAGGAATTTAACTACACAAGCAACTATCGACTTCTGCCGCTAACAAAGACGAAGAGATTGTGATGAAAATATGGACACAGATGCCATAATGACATCATACAAAATCTGACGACTTCAAAAAATTTCTGCTGGGCAAACTAAAATGTCAATACTGGACCTATGGAAGACGAAAGACAAGAGGGATAAAAACATTGAGATATGCTTACTATTACACACACATGAACACAAGCATAGCTCATACTTACCTCCGCAGTATTGACACATCCGTAGAAACACTACACCACTACTCAATTATCAAACACATATTCACCATTATGCACATATTATCCTGTACACCCTGAAATAAGACATACAATTAAAGAACTGAGATGTATATAAATTCTTTTGCACAAGAATCAATAGAAATAATCAATGCCGAAAATTTATTGTTAAACCTTGGTGATTTATGACCCTTTGAGGCTATAACCTATTACGTAAAAGGGTAGATGTCGCTTGTTTTTCTCAAATAAACTTTCATCGAGGACGATGACGATTTTAAGAAGGAACTGTTACACCCGCACTTTTTAAAAATTTTGTCATAACGCCCAACCAGGCGCAAGCAACTGTACTAGAGAGGAAACCAAGCGACAATAATATTCACATAGGAACAGGCGCATTAGCGGGACACATCCAATCTTGAGTCTTACTGTGATAATTGCACTACGGATGATAAAGTAGAAACTACAAGGTGAATAAAAGTGCAGTACCCTGGGAGGATAAAGATTCGATGAATACCGATAATCTAATAGAAGAAACCATGCATATGTTTCACCGATATAAAATAACTAGATATTACCGATTAATCAATACGTGTGTATATGCTTATAAACTAAATGTATCAGATATATGGGTAGTAAGAATATACGCATGTATTTAAACAAATGTATTCTAGTGTTTTGACATTGCATAGTCAACATACCATTCACCCGAGTACGTATAGCGTACAAGTGACAACAAGTTACAAGTAACAAGTGACCAATTACGGGTGTAGTCAGACGTGCTGTAATGGAAGGCGACAGACCAAATACGTTGGCCATAGTTAAGTTTAGCATATAGAATTTGTATTCCTGAAAGAACAAGAGAAGAGATGACCGGCTGCCGAGAGTATCAGAAGAGGGAACTTACATATTAGTCACTTACGTGAATCATTCAAATCTCAATCGAAGTCGTACGTAACCATCCTCATAACATCGTCGAACTAGGCGATCGCGAAATCACACGAGCCTCGCCCTGAACGTGCCGATCTGTGTAAACACTGGAATCGGATGTTAACGTACGTGCCAAAGCACAAGTTTACGCAGTACGTGCCGAAGCACAAGTTTGCGAGAAACGTGATGTTTTGCACATCCTTACCCTATATAAACCTCAAAGTTACCCCTGATGGAGGTCTTTACGTTCCAAGCAGTCACGCTGTCAACTTAATCTTCGAAGTACGAACCGCTTTGATTAAGTCGCGATTTCTACATCATTGAGAAATATTCCTTAACAAAGAACCACTCTGAATAAATCGTGTACTTTAACCTCACCGTGAAGTAGTTAACGAGGCATTAAGTGTTGAACAAAGTCCCTTCGGCTGAGAATTTCGGTCGTCGTATGAGTTACTTTCCGGATAAAGTACGCTGGTTAAAAGTTCGCGAAAGAACTTAATATTGAATTTGATTTTGATTAACTCAAATAATACAAATTCAATAAAACAAACACCCGTCATAATTTCGTCGCTGTTCTACAACGTATCGGGGTTCTAATCGATTTGACTATATCAGCTAAAGGTACATATTAATGATTTCTGTAATTGTTCAGACGAAAAGTACTGTCTTCAACTAGATACTAATGATTAAAAAATATTTAATTATGTGAAAGAAAAAGATCTATCGGATCTCATTTTTATTTAAAAACATTTGACTGTCGGTGGACGAGAATTTGAAAATAAAAATAAAATTCTAAAATGAAATTAAGTATTGGGTAATTAATTACAAGAAATATTGTGCTAATCATTCATTACGCTTAGCAGTAATTTTTGGTTTTATTTTCTTTTCGCTTTTCCCTCAGCAGGATCAATTTATTTGTACAAAGATATATCGTTAAAAAAAGAAAACTTCTAGGCTAATCATTATAACTATTTGAATCTGTAACCACGAATATGACTGTTTTCTTCTGTGACGTCACTCGAGATTTGTGAATTAGCAACTTCACGTTGAATAAATTTCTATTTTTTCAATTTTCATAACGGTCGACCGTTATGAAAAAAATATATTTGATATAAATTAGTAAATACGTGTTTGATCGGGAAGCACAGTCATAGAAGACTAAATAAGAACCGCGAGCAGGTATTTATAAACTTTTCTCAACATTTAAATTCGATTTCAAGGACTATCATAGTTATAGCATACGTTTTTACATTTTGTACGCAGACGATTTATTTTTTCGAAATACTATTCCTTTGAGAAGCAAATGCCCACAATAGTTAAGGTTGGTTCCTCCCGTTTATTATTACTTAGATTTTAACTTTCAATAGTTTTCAAACGTGTGTAAGCTTGCTTCAATGAATAAATCATGTAAATATAACCATAACGGTCGAAATGTCAAAATTAGGGGACATCATTTTAAAGCCTATAACTCTGTTAGTACTGAACGAAATACAGATTTCCTTGAATGAACATGATTCTGGTTCAATTAACTTGAAATGCACACTGTGTTTTATAACCTTATCTTGTATCGCCATAGATTTTAAGCATAAAAAGCATAAGAAAATGTGGATCGAGACAAGCTGATTTAATTGAAAATTGAACATTCAAACTTTAAACTTCAATTACTTTTGATCTAGAGTATTTATCTATTTTAAACCATTTGTACAGTATACTTTACACTACAACAAATACCTCGAAACAAAAATTTATTTTCAATTTACAAAACTGACTTAAATATCTTTGAGAGACATAAAAGTGAAAGGTTCTAGATACATTTATTCAGATACGGTTCTTCATACGATGACTTTAATTTTTACACTTCATTCAGAGGAGGTCTGATCATCAGATATCTGTTGTATCGAACCTCATAATGAAGACATTTTTTCAAAAGAAATTTCGTGTGAAACGAAAAATAAATTCCAAAAATCTCACTGCGAGCCGGATTTGAACCAACAACTTCCTCTATGCATGAAAGCCGCTTTTTCCAATTCAGCTATTGCAGCATGCTAGTGACAATTTTGGAACTTGCTTTTGGTCAACCGGATGGAAGGTTGACCTACCTTCGATGTTTCTGATCAGACTTCCTCTGAATGAAGTGTAAAAATTAAAGTCATTGTATGCCTGAGACCAAAAACCGCAGAAATGCTTAAAATAAATATAACGAAAATAAATATAACGGAAATAAATAAAACAATTATTAAAATCTACTGAACAAAAACACCTTCAGAAATATCAAAGGTAGGTTATCCTTCTATCCGGTTTCACAAAGTGTTTCACAAACTAGGTTTTTTCGATGTCCTGTTTCTGTATCTTTTTTCTGAGACAAACTGATAGAAAAAGATTGACATGGACAAACGAAGAATACTCTGGGTTGGAAACGAAGGGATAGTGAATAATACAGTTTTCTTTTTTTTTTTAATATAAAAATAATTATATAGAAGAGAACTGGAATAGTTATGTCGCGCTCAGAGCACGCGCTTGCTTGCTCCAGTTTATTGAATGAAAAATGACGCCTCGGTCACCTACACTAAATAAATATCACAACTTGCTTCAAGTACTCAGTACTATGTACTCTAAGTATGTAATTAAAATTATGTCTACTATATCAATAATAAATAAATAATAACCCTGAAGAAATATATTATTACTACTTACGGGATCATCAATATTAGCTTCAGTAAAGTCACGTCTCACACCATCATTGTGCATTAGAGCATCCCCATCTTGGCCGTTCTCAAGCCCGTCAAGGCCATCAAGTTGTTCGTTAGATAATAAATCGGATTCAGACATTTCTGAAACACGCAACAAATGAGGAATTTTAACTACAGTCGAGTAATATTGTATAGACTTAATCTACAGGTCCAAAACGGATGTATGATTTGTAATTTATTTGCAACGAAATTAGTTTAAAACATGTATTCAACCATGAAGAAAAACAGAAATAATCAAAAAGAAGATTTCATGAGGATCAGATTTCTTAACGTCTTTATTACACACTTTGGGCACCTATATTTAACTAATTATAACTTCTACTAGCTTTATCGAATTCAACTTTTTTAATAGTAGTTTGGAAACGATTCTCAAGCGCTTTACGATTTTTAAAAAATGATCATGAAGTACAAAAATTACTTTTAATTGATGTTTCATTAGACTGGTTAATAATGACAGACCTGTTGGAGGCCTGTACCATTGAGTAGATTTCAAATTCATAGCAGACGCCTCTGCTGTTATATTGACGAGAAGTAGGGCCCTACTCTACCGCAATTATTTTTCTTTTCGCGAATTAATTACTACGAATACTGAAACCGTGCTAAAAAGCAGTTATAAAAACACTTTTCCTAGCTGCTGCGTGTTGCATGGTTTTAGATAAATCCCAGTGAATTGAGAATTATTATCTTTTACTACCACTTTGCAACATTTCAAGCTCAGGGTGCGCGTTTTTACATATTTTAGAGAAAATTTCATTCGTCCGATAGCGCGCGCTCGCTGTACGCATCTTCGCATGCATCGCATCACTTCTAGTACTGCGCGGGTATGGCTTCGAGGTTACGAACCATCGATGGCTTCAAACCTCCGACAGCACCGATCAAAAGGATAATTATATTAGACAAATATCCTAGGTATATATGTGGCAGCTCCCTCATAAGGTCTTAATACTTCTACTACTTTTCCTTCTCCTTGACTGTGATGTTGCTGTCGGCCGGAGCCGAGAATTTGATCAAGA
The DNA here is from genome assembly GCA_032362435.1 of Melikaiella ostensackeni. Lineage (NCBI taxonomy): Eukaryota > Metazoa > Arthropoda > Insecta > Hymenoptera > Cynipidae > Melikaiella > Melikaiella ostensackeni. The sequence goes on along the minus strand of JAUMHM010121844.1, from coordinate 4,240 downwards.
ACATAGTTCGTTTCTTGAAGTCAAGGAGTACAATGTCAGGCCCCGAGTGTTCAATACAGAATACTGGATAGAACTTTTAGTTCCAGTAAATTTGGCACTTCTCGTCCTCGACAATTGACTCTATCTCTCTGGGAGCGTTCAGCAGGGCAGGGTCGCGGTTAACGCCATAAGAACGACAAAGATGATTATGAAGGACTCTTAGGGACGCATTGAATCTGTGGAAATACGACGTTCCTACGGTATACCAAGGTAGAAATGACACCGTCCTGACACGCGAAAATGAAACCCTCTGTGGCTAAATTACGTCCGGATGATTTAAGAAAAAAAAACGTTAACTCCATCGACAAGGACTGATCTTTTACATTTCTGTGAAAGTTTACGTGCATTTTCTGAACATGGAGCTGTTCAAAGAAGTTGTTGACCTCTGCTGCCTTTACTTGGGCTTTTAGAAGTGAGGCATCTAGATTTTCCTCACTTCTGATGCTAAGAACCAGGCCAAGGGTCTCGGCCGCCTGCTCCGCGTCTCTAAAGGAACGCTCCTTTACAATCTTTTCGTGGCTCCTGACCATTTTCAGGAGAGGATCTCTTCCATTTGCCAAAATGCTGTTAATATGCAAGCTCTTCTACACATGCATGATCTTATGTGTGGCGATATCGAGGGCCGTAAATTCGTGCTTCGTCAATGGAACCACCCCAAATGAATAGAATAGAACCGGGACGGCAGGAATGTTAGTTGCAGAAATCTTGTTCAAGGCCGACACATTGGAAGACCAAATCTGTCGAAGCGACTCTCTGGCACGCCTAAGTATAGGTAGCTCTCCAGCGCGAAGACGTCTAATAGCGCTCCTGTCCACGAGTTCAGGGTCATCGCTAACGCTAGCAAGTCGACCTCGTTTTAAATGAATTTTGGCACACTTGTCCAATCCAAAGTTCATACCAATTTCTCGTGTGTACCCCTCGACAAACTTTAGAGCATCCTTGAGATGCTGTGTCCCAGAAGCATAGATCTTCAAGTCATCCATATAAAATATATGAGTGACCTTATGCTTACGATTATTAGATCCACCGCAGAGGTACCCACGAGAATTGCGTAGTGCGAGAAATAGTGGCAAAAGTGTGATGCAAAAGAGAAGAGGGCTCATGGTGTCACCCTGAAAGATACCCATCTGGAAGGTGACGCTAACAGTTGTCACACGATGTTTTCCAGGTGAGGCAGTAAATTTGGTTTTCCAAAGGGGCATCAATCTCTCTATGCATCTCACTATGTGTGGATGAGCCTTCAAGCTTTCCAACAGGCAGATGATGAGTTTACGGCAGGTTGATTCGAAAGCTTTCTGTTAATCAATCCAGGCTATCGACAGATTGCGATTGTACACTGGACCGTCTTTGCTGACGCTTCTGTCGATTAGCAGGTTTTTCTGACAGCCTGCTACGCCTCTTTTCGATCCACGTTGTTCGCAGATCTCTCTCCACACAGATCCGATTGTCCGAATAATCCTGTCGTTCAGGATAGCTGTGAAGATTTTGTACAGCGTGTTCAGACCAGTTATTGACTTTCCTTGGGTTCGACAAGTCGCTTTTCTTCGATAGAAGTACAGTACGTCCTTACACCAGCCACTGCGGAATGAGCGTCTTCGACTTTAAATATGAAGTGAAGATCCGGACCAGATGTTGGTGTGTGGAAGTAAGCTGCTTCCATCAGAAGTTCTTGATACCATCCGGTCCGGCAGCGGAGAAGTTTTCTCGTGCCCCTCAGTGCTTTCTTCACCTCTTCGCCAGTGATTAGTGAACATTGTTCCTCGGACATTATGAGGTTTTTGCACAGCTCCTTGAAACGCATAATGTTCTCAATGTCTTCATGCAATGGGTGATGAACTTCGTAAACCTTTCTCCAAAAAGTATCTACCTTCTCTGACGTAGGCGGATTATTGATAGAAACAGGGGAATCGCTGAAGAAGCGCGATAGGTCATCGAGAAACTGTTGATTCTCCCTGACCCATCTCCCCCTCTTTAGTAGTCTCCTCCTGGCGTCAGATAGCACCCGTATTTTTTCAACAATGTGCTGCTTGATAGTCAGCAGTTTTGACTCGTTCAATGTGTGACGGTGGATCTTCAGTTCGTGAGCGAACTCTTGGACTCTTACCGTAGGCCTTTTGGCCTTTTGATCCGTGGTCGGCTTTACCCTTCGATTTAAATCGGCCAAAGCTTTCGCCGCATTATAAACTGAATAAGTACTGGTCTAGAGGTCGGAATCCTCCAAGAAATCCTCACGAACGGCGTCATTCATTTCAGCCAGATCTTGGGGCTTAGGAGGAACCTGGATGTTGATGTTTCTCTTCATCCTGAAATCGTCATCACCTATCGGGGGATGCCTGATTTCCGCGGTTGGTTTTAATGTCGCTTCCACTTCTTCATCTGCGGCTTGTTCTTGCGGCGGTTAGGGAAGCGTTCCGCGTATATATCCTGTTTGCAAGAGGTTGTCGATGCGGTTTCGCAACCTCTGTTGCAAAACGTGAAAAAGCTCTGGGTGTTTCTGACACCAAAGTGTATGCAGGCGCACCACGTAACCCCTGCGAGCAGGGATAATGCTGGCATCGTAGCAATCCAGCAAGTCATCTCTGAGTCGATCCGTCATCGTATTTCCATCCAAATTCCTTACAGCACTCCGAACTGTAGGGTGGTCGGCACTGTTTGCCGACCTATTGCCGGGAGCTCTGCGTGTTCAATCATTTAGAACCGCAATCACAATTGGGTTTAGTGTTGTCATAGTTGTTCCCACGAGCAGCTAGGAAAGGGTTCGTCCACCATTGCAGAACCCCGCTTTCAAGGGTAAGGCTCCGTACTCTAGGAGGACGCCCAGTATCCTAGAGACACCGTAAAGGATACCTCACCCAGGTGCCATTTAGCTTTCGGCACGGTTGTTCACGCCTTAGCTTGGGGGGTTTTCTTTCGGGACCTTTCCCGGACAATTGTCCACGGCTGCTCATTAACTTTTGTAAGCGTATTCAGTAGAAACTTCGACAAGGGCTTGATATTAAGTCGATACATATCGGCAATGGATAAAATTCAATTTTGGACATCAAAAAACCGGTATAAGCCTCAAAAAACTTCATTGCCTTCTATACCAAAAAAAATTTTTTAAATTATTAAAGTTTTGAAGTAATTATTGTGCTCATGCATATAGACTGATTGAATATTGCCTAAAAATATGGTATACGGTTTTTTGAAAATTTCCATTGACTAATGGTTATTAGAAATATTGTATTTGAAATAACTGAGTTTTCAAAATATAGAGGAATGGTGCCTAAGAAGGGCCCCTCTCCTAAGACAGGCCCCCCTGCATATTTTCGTACGAACGTATTATATTCATCAAAAACGTACGTGTAATCGTGCTCAGTACGCTTCTAGTTATGTACCAAATGTTTTTCAACAACGCAAGTAAAGTAACAAAAGCCGAAAGTGAAAATCATTTTAGCACTTTAGATTATGAATTCTTATACATTTTAGAAGAACTTTGTAGTTTGTGGCGAATAAAAACTGTAAGTAGTTGTTATTTCATATAGATAATTTTGTAAGTTTTTAAACTGTTATGTGCTTCTTATTAATTTTTATTATGTTTAAAAAAGTAGTGTAAAAACATATGAGATGTGTGATTCCTGAGACGGGACCCGTTTTGGTTAGATACTGTATGTGAAACCCTAACCTGTTTGACCTTTGAAGTAATAGCTGAAACAGCCGACAAAAGCATAAATTTAAATTTTCCACCAATTAGAGACAGCCTCTCCTAAACTCACCTGACCTGTTTCTGCTTTAAGATCAACTCAAAATTCTTAAAAATAATACGTAACTTCTTCGCTTTATATCAATTAATTCTTGTTCTAAGGTAAATGATATTTATGATTTTTCAACTTCTTATCAATATTAAATTTTATTAATATCAAATATTAAATGAAATGATTTTTATAGTTTTCAAAGGGGGTAGTTGACACAGGACCAGTTACCTCAGAAATAGGGAGGCAGTAATAGGTAGACATCTATGTTATTTTATTTTGAGATATAGATTAAACGTGAAGAAAATTTTCTATTTTGTCATTATTTTTTTAGGATAATAAGATTATTGTTAATAAGAGACCCCCATTTGGATAATCTTTTCACTAACGTGCTAGAACCGAAAGAGTTATGTTACTTATGACTTTGATGACTACGTTGGCGGTAGCATTGCTACTGACAGGGTTTCCCA
>JAUMHM010121808.1:0-19879 GCA_032362435.1 Melikaiella ostensackeni | reverse complement strand
GCGACTGCTTATTAACTTTTGTAATCATATTCAGCAGAAACCCTCGGCACAGGGACCCTCTATCCGCAACCTGAGGACGCGTTCGGTGGCTTTGTCATAGGCCTTCCGATTCGATTCCAAAGGAACCAAACCGAACCGAATGGTGCATCGGCCGGGAAAATATAAGAATATAAAATATTAATATATGATAATATATAATCATAATATATGATATATGTACACATACGTATGTATTATTATTATCGCCACTCACAGAAAAGCAGAATTGCACCAAAATCAATATTAATCAATCAGCTTACATCCTTTTTAGGTGAATTATAGCTCAAAATATATTTTGAAGTTCATAGAAATCTTTGAACTATAAAAATGTGTATTTTTCGTGTATTTCGAAATTTAAGACTTTTTGTCGGTCACCAGTGTAGTCATTCCCAATTTATTCATGATGGAGAATTTTCTCCTCATATTTTAGAAGAAATTCTATGCGTATTATTCCAGTAAAAAAATGTTTATGGGCCCATTTGAGACTATTAATTTTAATGGAATTACCAATTTTCGTATTCTAAGCCCGATAGCATCTTCAAGAATGTTTTTTTTTGTTTGTTTTATAAAATTAAGGGCTCATTCCTCAATGGATAATAAATATTTTCCAGGGTTGAAAGGACTTTTTACCTTTAAGTTTCCTACTATATTTACCTGCGATTAAAAATTGTACAATCTAAAAGCCTAGTACATCAAATGTTCTTCATACTTGTATAATGTATATAGTATGTACACGCCTCTTGTAAAAGAAAAATTTCAAAATAAAGATATACCTATTAGTTTCTTCTAAAAAAAGGGAAAGTGAGTTTCATGAATTTGAAATTAGTTTAATGATATAAATGTTCACCCGCATAGAAATGAAATATTGGCGAATTATGGCCAAATTTTGCCAACACTGGCGAATTTTTTCAAACTTTGGTGAGCAATCGCCAAATTCTTGCGGAACCCTTATGCCACAAAGAAGATTAGCCTGAAAAATCGTCTTTTTTTAAAATTTTTACTGAAAAAATTTTCGTAAAAAATGCTTGCGTTTTCAAAAATGGCTTATCCCGCATAAAACTGTTAGGATGCCTTTTCCTTGTATGGGAAAAATTTTTTATATTTAAAAAGAAACGCAAAAGATGGAGTTTTCTAGAAAATCTTTCACCCATGTTTTCAAAATTTACAAAAAAAAATATTTTCTGAATAAACTGATTTTTTCAAAGCTGCTTCTCACAGCATCCTTTGAGTTTCGAGCACGCTAACCCATTTTAAGTCCAGGAGTATTTTTTTCCTGAAAATTGAATTTTCGAATTTTCCCTCCGTTTTGTAACATTTTATTCATCAACACTTTTTTCAACTTCAAGGCAGAAGTCTCCAAACTTAAAACATCTCTTCGAACGTTGTAGTCAATTTCGAAATTTTCTCCAATGTAGAAAAGAAATTTTCACCTGTCATATGTGCAAAAAATATTCAGATTAAAATAAATTAACCGACATTTCGGCACCTCCTTTGGGTCTTTATCGATGCATAAAAAATGATTAAATTATGTGAAATTAAATGCTGTATAAAAACAAAAAGTGAAAGTTTAGTGGTTGTCTTCAAAATTGTTGTGAAATGAAATTTATTTTTATAATTTATTGTTTTAATGATTTCTTTTTATTTCTGTAAGTGGCGAGCCGAATTTTTTGTTAAAAAGTCATCCTTGTTGGTCGAAAATTTAATTGCTTTGTTAAAAATTCGTCTTTCTGGCTTCCAGATTCAACTATTTGGGCGAAAAATTCAAATATTTAATTACTCCATTTTAGGGTCAGAAATTTCATTGAAACTTCGTCTTTTTGGGTTGAGAATTATTCTCTTTTGATAAAAATTCTATGTTTTTAAGTTGGAAATGGAACTGTTTGGTTGAAAATTGACATCTTTTGGTTGAGGATTCAACAATTTGATTGAAATTTTGTCTTTCATGGTTGAATTCAACTGTTTTTGATTAAAAATTGAAAACTTTTCTGGTTTAAATATCAACTATCAAATTTTTAATTGAGAATTCATCTTTTTGGTTGAAAATTCAACTATTTTGTTGGAAATTCATCTATTCTGTTGAAAATGCAATATTTTCATTTGAAATTCAAAGGATTTAAAACGTTTTCAATTGCATCGAATATAAGTGGTACATACATTGAATTTATTTGAAAGAATTTATTCCCATATTTTCGTGAAAAATCTTCTTATTTCCCCTGTTTTTAAAGCATTGTTTTGGCCAGTAAAGCATGTTATCGATATAGTTCAAAGAATGTTTTTTGGATTGTTCTTGTAAGTGTGGAGGGGGGGGGCGTAATGCAAATGGTGTGTAGAAATTGGAAACATGATAGGCCCTGTAAAATATTAAGTTCAAAACTTCAAAGTATATGTGAGGATGGTTTTTATATAATTCTTTTTTAACTTATTTTCCAATTTATTCGATTTTTTGCCCTTATTTTTTTCTTGTGGCGTTATAAAATAAGAAAATTCAGAGACCCCGGTTGTTCTACATTCCGAAAATTAGCTCTGGTAACCCTAAATTTTTTGAACGCATGACCGTTGAAAATTTCCTTTCTCCATTGCTGAAAATTTTCAAAATTTATTTATCTTTCGTTGTTTCCGAAAAAAGTGTGAAAATTCGATTTAATTGAGAATATAAAAAATTGAAATAAATAATGCCGCATAAGATAGTCATTTGACTGTATTTTTCTATAATAATCGGTATTATTCGTTCAGATTAATGTTTTAATTTAGCTATTTTTATTTCTTCTTACAGACTTAGGATATTCGAATGTCACTGGTACTCGTGAAAGACCTTTTGCTAACGTCAGATCTGCTGCTCCTGCCAGATGGCGCGTCCGTCTTGTTGAAAATGTAATTCTTCCTGATTTTGGTTTTGAATCGAAACGATCAGCACATGGTCAATTATACAATTTAGGGATGAATGTTCCCTTGTTACAATCAGAGGAGGAGGATTATTTCGTTTCAACACTTGGCGATCATAATCATGTTCAACCATTATACCTTTGGGGAAGACGGGTTAAAGTAAACTCAACTCACTTACGAAGTATACAGTTTACGACCGAAACGGATGAAATACATTATCCTTTATACTACACTTTCGAACATCATTAATCAAGTTTGGCAGCCAGACGCATTACATTTCGCTCTTCAATTTTCTGTTAATATTACTGTTAATAATTAATATTCTAATTTTTCATATTCCAATCGGCTCAGCTCTATTCATATAGAAAACATTCGCTTCTTGCGAAGTCATAAAAACAACGGAATACTGGATCTTTGTCAGAATTCACACACAATGTGGCTCCGCTCTCTATTTAACTACGTAAACGAGATATTGAAATTAAGGGCTTTCTCACTTTTTGAATGAACATGGCTGATTGATTTATATTTACCGTTTGAGCTTATAGCTGTATACATTATACAAATAATTCATTATGTTAAGCTACCATGTTATAATCTTCAATATACTTAGCAAATATGAACCGAATTCCATGTATAATGGTGTGTGTTTAAACTAGCTTTATTATTATTTTCTAATGTAATCTTGGCTCCCCTTTGCCATAGAACTTGTATTCTGAGAGGCAATGAATATACTAATACTAATACTACTGATTAAGAAAAATGTAAAGCAATTTCGTTTATGATATCGCAGACGTTAATGCACTAAGTAAAAAATTTAATTATTACGCGACTGTAAAGTATACATAAGCGGAAAACTTGACTGAGGTCCGACGGGGTTCCGACCAAATTGCCCAATTACTAGTTGGGCTCCAGTTGGAAACCTCAATTACTGCCCATTTGGGCTACTGTCTAAGTTGTAGCGCTGAGACCAACTAATGCCTAAATTGAGCAATTTATTTTCTAACCATTTAAGAAAAAAATATTTAAATCTGAATTAAAAAGCTCAATCAAGAAATAAGATTAGTTATAAATTTTAAGAAGCCGTTCTTGATTTTAATATAATTTTTCTATATATATGCATATTGCGTAGTGCATTCTTTTATAGGCTCAAGGAAAACTCGTATCCTTTCGTTCTTTTCCACAACTGAACTAAATCTGAAATGATGATGATTCCCGCGTAAAAACGAGTTGTCTTCATATAATAAATTCTAGTAAACATTTCTGTCTACCTCAAATCTGTAATTCACTTTAAGCCCTAAAGAAATTTGGTCATTTATCTCATCATCTTCGAAATTCGCATTCACGTCCAACTTGAAGAAACGAATTTCAATGTTAACATACGTAAAAAAATAATTTCTGAAATTATATACATATTATTAAATAGTAAATTGTACCTACTTACTTTTTATTCCTCAGCGTATACGGTTGACACAAAATTACACAATCCAAGCATAAAATGGCGCGTGCGATTGCTGACAGCTGATTGACTATAGAATCGTTAGAGGAAGATAGGTTTGTGCATCGGAATTTGTGCACTGCGTTTGGACTACAACAGCCAACAGAAGTTTAACGGGGACTTTGAAACACTATAATATTAAATCTTTCTTTATCGGTGTTGACTAAAATATAGAATGCTTGTAGTTTAGTATTTCAGAGCTCCTTCCTTAAATTTCCATACATTTTTGAGGTTATTAATTTGAATGTGTAATTATATATTACCTGCTTCTAAATTTAGAGCATTTGCTAAATCTGAATCTTGTTCGGTATAATTCTGATCCTCGGAACTCTCCTGTTTAGGAATTTGTAATTTTTTGTCGATGCTGATGTCCTGAACATGTTCTAAAATAAAAAATAATCAAATCTAAAACTATCATATTACCACCATAATGGACAAGTGAGAGCGCTGCGCTTGCGCTATACTGAGAAAGGGATCTCTTTACTATGGTTACCATGGTAACCAGTATGCCTAAGATGGATGTCGTTTAAGTCGCGCGACTTGAGACGAAGGTAGCAGCGCTAATGGCTGGACCATGTATCCTCAGATCACGATGATGTAGTTGAAGTTTAGCGTCAGTCGTCCTTCAAATTTCGGGCGATACAAGCGTGTATGGATATCGATTGTGATAGTGATTTTCAAATAAGCTTCGAAAGGGTGAAAAGGAAACTACGTATCGTCCACCTAGACTCCCAAAAATGAAAATTCCATGGCAACCAGTTCTTTTATGATGGTATAATTGAGGCAGAACCGAGAGGGGAGACGAGTGCAAAGTGGTTTTTGGTGTACTTTTCGAGTTTTTAATTTGCAAAACATGCAAACAAGTAGTGTCTGTTGCAAAATCAGGACATCGTGAGCTTGATTTCAAAATAGTGCTTTCTTGTAAATGTGGTTTCACGAATATTGATTCCGGGCCATTTATTAATAACCCGTATGAAATTAATAGACGAATGGTATCTGTGATGAGACTTCCAGGCGTCGCTAGGGAGAGTATAAATATGTTCTGAGGTCTCATGGACATGGGGAAAGGTCTCAGTAGAAGTTCGTACAATACTTGCATCGAACATATTCATGCCGCCACGAAGGTAGTGTTCCTTTTTTGACCAAAAAGGCTGTTAAAGAAGAACAAGAAGAGAATAAAAAACATGCGAGATCTAAAACTAATTCAAAAGTATCCGGCGATGGCTCATGGAAGAAGCGCGATTTTTCGTCTTTTTATGGAGTCACTACGCTAACAGGTTATTATACAGGAAAAGTTATTGATCTTTTTGTAAAAGGGAGTTACTGCCAAGCTTGTACTTATGCGAAACCAAATGAGACTGAGGAAGAATTTCAAAACTGCTTCGAGGAACACTAAGGCAAATTTTCTGCAAATCATGAGGGCTCTGCGGGTAAAGTGGAAGTAGATTCTATTACAGAGATGTTTTTGAAATCTGAAGAAACGTTTCAAGTTAAATGCGGTAAATATATTGGTGACAGAGATTCGAAAATGTATAAAGCGGTTAGAGACCTGAATCCTAATGAAGATGATTTCCCTGTTGTGAGAAATAAGTTTATAGGGCTTGTCGAGAAAAGAATGGGTACCCGACTTCGAGACGTAGAAAAAATACAAAAGCTTCGAGGAAAAGGGAAATTGACTGACAGCCTTATAAAGAAATTAACAAAGTATTAAGACTTGGCTATTCGCAGGAATCTTGAATCTGTCGAAAATATGGAAAAAGCCATAATGGCTACCTATCACCACTTGTGTTCTACAAACAAGAAACCTATGCATGAGTACTGTCCGGCAGGAGCTGATAGTTGGTGCAAATGGCGTGTTGCTGAAGCTGCAGGTGAAGCAGAGAAATTTCAGCACCTACCTTTTCTTCACGCAGATTTCCGGAAACATATATTACTAATTTATCGGGACTTATCAAAAAAGCATTTTCTCAATAGGTGCTTAGGTGGGCACGCAGAATCCGAATGAAAATTTCAACTCTACTGTATGGCGACCGTCACCAAAACATTTCAATTCTGGGAAAAAAATCGTTGAAATTGCTGCGTATATAGCTACTCAGATTCTCAACGAAGGATATACTGCAGTATTAAAAATGATCAACGTCTTGGACATCAAAATTGGTCAACAGTGCAAATCCTATGCCGAGACATAAAAATGAGGATCGACTGACTAGGCAGCAGCGTCCTAACTTGAGTAGCACAAAAGAGGCTCGAATAGCTCGCCAAATGACACAAATTGAACAGAATATGATCCTCGAAGCAACAGAAGGTCTGCCATAGGTCCCTGGAATCGCTGATTAATGACAGAAAGCTGCAAGTTCCTCATAATATTGACCGAAAACTTTAATCGCATTTTTCTCGAAATCACTTTTTTCAAATTGGCGTGCAACATAACTAAAAAAATAATGAATAGAATAAATCGTCCCTGCGTGTGCTTATACATAATTAAATTCCCTATCGGATGAACCTTAGTTTTCAATGATATTGAATGTTTAACTTATTTTATTACATAACCAAAAATGAAAATTTTTCCGAAAAAATCGTGTCATTTGTTTTTATTTTTTGTTCTATGGCAAAAGAAAAAGCTCTACATTGCACACCTATCAGAACCGTCAACATTGAGGCTGTGCGCAACAAGCTGCGCGATTTACGTTTGAACCGTCTTAATTAACTTGTAAATCCCTGATTTTTCATTCTTAAAATATGTGAAAATATTTACTAAGACTTTCTCTAAGTTTCATCAAGACACTTTTTTGAAAAAAGATTGTCGAAAATCACATTTTGTAGCAATTCACTTGAGACTCCTCATAACTCCTGGTACAATCACTTGATATTTTTCAACCTACAGACGTAATTCATCATCAGATAGATGTAATTTTTGAACAAAAGGAGAAAATGCTTTCGAGATAAATCAGTGCTGGATTAAACTCTAAAAATTTTGATCGTGAAATGTTATTGGGTTCCAAGTGACTTTGGGAAGAATTTTTTTTTGTTTGAGGAGCACATTTTGTCAACTTTGCACAATGTTAGAAAAGCGAATTGTCATTTTTTTAAGTAAAGATTTAATTTTCAGCTATCGAGTTGTTGAATCGACACAAAAATGCTTCGATTGAAAAATAGTATTATGTTTCCAAAAAATGGAGGGGTTTTTTCGCTCACAGGGCACGTTTTCTTTAATTCGGATAGTGATTAGAAATCCAATTTTCAGTTTTGAAAAAAAGTGAGAATTCACTTTTTAGCTATTAAGTTAGTAAATCGATGAAAAAAAGTTTGATTAAAAAATATTATTAGGCTTCGCGAAAATGGCGCAGGTTTGAACGTGATAAAAAAACTTTGCACGGTGAGAAAAAATTTAATTTTAAATGTAAAAAAAAGTGAGAGTTTGCTTCTCGATGCAAAACTTGCCAGCCGTCCTCAGCTCTCCAGCGTGATGCGACTACGCATGAGCACAGGAGCCTAAGCGCAAATTCACAATTAGGCCCTTATGGCATGCTAACGAGAAAAAAATGAAAAATGAGATTATAAAGAAATCCTTTTGTGAGGATGTGGATTAGATTTTTTTCATTTTATGAGCCAATAATCTCGCCAATGCGCATAAAATTGAAGGACGTCTTTACGACATCTTCACCGCTGAAACGCTTAAGAACGGTGGCGTATATTTGTTTGTGTGGCTAAGCGAATTTATTAATATGTGTGCTGAGAACGGTGAAGTTCCAAATGATGAGAGAAAGGCGATTGTCTTTCCACTCTACAAGGGAAAGGGTGGTAGAGGTGACTGTACTAATTATACAGCGATTAGCGTACTCAGTACCGTGTGCAAAATTTTTACCAAACTACTTTTTGGTAAGGTCATGGGAATAACTAAAGAAAGGAACTGAGAAGTCCAATGTAGATTTATGCTAGGGAGATCATGTGCGGATTGGATATTTTGCATGAGACTGATGACAAAAAAAAAGTTTGTGAGTAAACAAAAGAGTTTTTTGTGCATTCGTTGATCTGGAAAAAGCTTTCGATGAGGTGTGTAAAACTCAACTTTGAGATGTTCTGAAAGAATGTGGAGCAAATAGTTGGCTTCTAAAAACAAGAGCAATATAAGAGCAATAAGAGCATAAGAGCAATATTTAGTGGTCGTAGAGCGGTGTAAGAGTGAGTGCACTGAAAAAAATCTCTTTCGATTTTCATACGGAAACTAGTGATATGAAAAGAGTATGAGCACGCCGTACGAGTTTGCTTTCTAGCCGTGAAAGGGTAGATAACTGAGCGATTGGTTTGATATTGAGCAGGGCGTTAGGCAAGGCGGCGTTATGTCCTCCTGGATGTTCAAAATATACACGGACAAATTGCTAAGAAAGGCCCTGTTAGACGAAAAAGGTGTTGATCTTTGGACAGTTAAATTGCGTAGACTGCCGTTTGCACATGATAAGATTGTTACATGCAGAACCGAATTATTTATGATTCTTAAAGGTTAGCAGCATTTTGTACCGTACGTTTTCTCAAAGTACGACACAGCATCTTTACAATAGCGTCTTCAAAGGAGGAAAAAAAAAGATTTATTACATATGAATATTTCAGAAGAACAATTATCAGCTCTTTAATTTATCTTACGAATATGTGAAATGATTTCAAACAATATAGTGACTAGTATATATACTCTAATGAAAGACTAGAATATTCAGTTGCTCTCAAAAGTTTTTATTGAGCAGTTTTCTGTATATTCAGAGAAAATGACGTTCGCTGTTACCCTGTTTTTAAGCTTGGCTGTTTTCCAGACTTTCTTTGGTGAGTAAAGCAATACAAGAGGTAAACAGTCTTCCCTTTTTTTCTGCGTTCCTCTTTTTCTTGAGAGATTTCCCTTTTTCCCCTATTCTCAAAAATCTTCCTCTTTCTCCCCCTTTTTTATTAAAAATACAATATTTGAATTACGCGGAAAACATCTCTTCGTATGCGAGCGTGCATGTGCCTAGTGCGTGTTTCAATATATAATACCAGGGTGGTGTCCCATGATAGCGTCAAACTTGGCGCAAAACGTCAAATCACTAGACATTTCAGCCAATGATATTCTCCTAGTAATCTACAGGCACTCTGTCATTGGCTGAAATGTCTAGTGAGATCCCATGGGACTCCAGCCATAGCTACGTATACGGTGCAACTAAAAAATGTTCAGAACAAAGCAAAGTGTACCGGTATATTAATCTCAAATATGACCATATGATTGTCAAGTGGGAAAACTCTGTCAATTATTTTTGAGCATTCAAGCTTCAAGTGACCAAATTAATACCAGGTGAGATAATCCTGATTGATATCATTTAATACTGTCGCTCACTATTTATTTAATGTCATGAGAAGACGTATACTACTCATTTTCAAACAGTTATATGAGAGAAAGTTTAGTGTTTATTTTCAAACAGATTTTGTAGGAAAAAACGATTTACTATTTCAAATTGTGAAATATCATGTAAAATTCACAGAATAAATATGGATTTTTGCCAAAAAGTTGTGATAAAAATGACAAAAATGATTCTTAACCTTTAAATTGTTATTTTTATTGGATGTTTCCGAGCCACTGTATTATAACTTAAAATTGGTATATTTATAATAACCTGAAACTTGATGAAGCAATATATAAAATCGAATTAAGAAGACTGGTTGTTATTTTTTTGGATTATGGAAGAAAAACTTAATTACAATATATTCAGAACATGATTACGCTCACTATTGATTATTCAAAAATAATCATTTACACTTTTTTTATTCTAACTTTATGTGACTCGGATTAATCGGACACGCCCCTAATGGACAAGAAGCCGGTTGTCACATTTTTTGTTTGTTAAGAAATCGGTAGTTCACATTGAAAAATAAAATACAATTGTTCGATATTGTTGCATTATTTATATTGCCTTTTAAATACTATTTCTCTCTTATTGTTTGTAATGCAAGAGCTGGAGGTTATATATATGAATACTCGAATATATTTATTGATTTAAAAGATCCTCGTATGCATATGCACTTAGATAATCCTCAAGAGGATAGATATTCAATTTATAAGGTCGCTTCTTGTTTTTTACTTGCTCTGTCACCAGGTTCACCAGCATGCATGTTGCAAATTAGTGAAACCATAAAACGTTCAGGTACGATAAACTATTTAATATGTATTTTCATTGCAGTCTTGTCAGTATAGTTACCTTGAGAGTCAAAATATTCTGGTGTATGCAGAGCATCAAGATGAATTGTTCTCTGAGGAGTTGCAATGAAAAAAAGAAGTCTTAAAAATGATGTTTCCTGGATGCGTACTAGATTCATTTTCATTGTCGGCTAATAAAGCTTAGTATCTAATAACAGAAGCAATAGGTCCGCACTTTCAGAATTTCCTATTAAACGAGCTGCAGGAGCCAAACGTGTTTTTTCCTTTGCAGTCTGATGAGACCAGTAATGTTAAAAGCAAGAAAGAGTTACAGATTGGGGTTAGGTTTTCGTCGGACACGGATAATAGAGTTTTCAGTCGAGATCTAGTCACTTATTTCATAGGAAAAGCAGACCGAGATACTTTGTTCAGCTACTCATTGAAGGCTTTAGATACCAATGGGCTATTTCTAATAAATGTACTGGCAATAGCTTGTGATGGTCCAAATGTCAACAAGAAATTTTAATGATTATTTTTAGAGAAACTTAAGGAAC
Organism: Melikaiella ostensackeni; assembly: GCA_032362435.1. Classification (NCBI taxonomy): domain Eukaryota; kingdom Metazoa; phylum Arthropoda; class Insecta; order Hymenoptera; family Cynipidae; genus Melikaiella; species Melikaiella ostensackeni. Next base: position 8,751 of record JAUMHM010121808.1, on the reverse strand, counting down.
ATCACTATAAATCCCTCACTAATATTGGAACTTGCCAGAACCACATAGCTCGCACAAAGCGTTCTTAAATGGTACAGAATGCTTGCTCTTAGACATTTCTGATTTTGTCATTAATGTCTACTATTTCTTCCATCATCGGGACTTACGGTGTGAAGACTTCGAAAAAATCCAGGAAAAACTGCATTTGCCTCAACACAAATTCTTGAAGCACGTCGATACGCGGTGGCTAACGGAAGATCTAGCTGCGGAGAGACTTGTGGAACAGCTTCCTGCATTAAAGGGTATATTTTGATATACATACTTAAGACAAAGACCGCGACTCTAACCAAGCAAAACTATTCCGACATAAAAGACTATTTAAAAATGGAAATCTTGAATGTTCTTTGAATTTTGTTGTGTATGCCTTAAAAATCTTCACTGCTGAGTTTACGGGCGTCATGCAAATGGAAGAGCCACTTTTCCACGTACATAATTCGCAGCTGAAGAAACTTATCACAATACTATTGTCGAGTATTATAAAATCGTCCATTCTAGTCTCAACTTCACTGGAAAAAGTGGATATTGACGCTTTCCTAAAAGAACCCTCAAATTTGATCGATTCAACTAAAATTAATGTCGGAGAAAGCGCAAAAGAATCGCTCCAAAAACTACCTGCAAAAGATCAATTGATTTTTCTATCTACCAGTCGAAAGTTCTATATCGCATCAGCGAAGCATTTGTTCCAAAAAACTATTACTTTGAAGGATTTGAAATATTTCCAATGACTTGCCCCCGAGAATATAAAGAAGGATGAAAGCGTCAGTCCATTAAGAACATTGCATATGCATTGCCGTTAATTGACGTAGACGTTCACAAACTGACTATGGAGTGGGAATTGCTGCAGCTAGATGTTGAAGTAAGATTCACTCTCAATGACAGTGAACGAGTTGATTCGTATTGGTCTACAATTTTTCGGTTAAAAACTTCACCAAATGCAAGGTACCCTGAAATTACAAAGGTTGTTCAAACTGCCTCAGCACTGGCCCATGGTAGTGTGGTTGTAGAAAGAGGATTCCCTAAAGCTGGACAACTTCTAACAGAGGATAAGGCTGAGATATCTGAAAGAATACTCAATTCCAAATTAGCCATCACTGACGGTCTAAAAAGGCATGATTTCATGGTTCATAAAGTCCCCATACCAGATGAGCTTTTAAGACGAGCTCAACTTGCACATGATTCGTACCAATCACATTTAGAAAATGAGGCATGGATTGCTAATGAAAAAGCGCAGCAACATGTCGCTGAATCTAAACGCCAAGCAGAAGAAACGTCGGTCGTAGAGAATATCGACATGCAAAAGAAGACAATACTAAGTCTTGAAGAGAAACTTGAATCTGCCGAGGAATCATACAAAAATGCTGCGAGCGATGCTGAACCGATGCAGAATCCATTGAAAAGAGCAGTAAATACGAAAGCGGAAAATGCAGTTATACAGGAATTGATCAACAGTTTAGAGAAATTTTCAAAAAAACAGAGAAAGATAAAAGAAGCGCGGTAGACAAACTAAAGCAAAGTATACAGAAGGGAAAGTTTAGCGTTATAGATTCGGTCGTTCAGAAGAAAGAGGAAAAAATATAGAAAGTATTTGTTTTCTTACTTAGCTTTTACTATAGTAGAGTCCAACTGTAAGTTGCAAATAGAAAAAATTAGTTAGCGCCCAGGATTTTTACCATGCGTTCTATGGATGATTCTAAGACGAAATCTGAGTTTTCGTATCAACCCCCCCGTGGATTTTTTTAGGGGGTGAAGGGGGATAGTCTTGGATTGGTGCTAAACTATAACCCCTACGGCTTTGACCCTGTGAGACAACATGTTCCCAAATGTCTAAGCTTCATATTGTTTCACAGGGCCGAGGTCGAGGGAGTTGATTTAGGGGGTGAAAAAGGGGGGTGAATTTTCGAAAAAAGAGTTTCTTCCAAATAACTCTTGAGGAAAAATTCCTTAAATTTTTATGTCAATCGAAAATGTAGAAAAAATTATTTCTACATTTTTAGTCCCATGAGCAGTCCTCGAATTTCACTTTTTTCCCACCCTTTTAAGGAGTCGAAAATTTAAACCGGAATTCCGGAATAAATATTAAGTTTACGAGTTTCACTCTGTGGAACAATTTTTAAGTTGAACTCTCAACTACATTTTTGTTCACGGCGCCAAAGTCCTACCTCGCCATTATAGGGGTTGTAAATTAAGGGGAGCATTTCAAAAATCAGTTTTTCTCGATTATTTTTTTGGGGAAATTTTTTTCTAAAATTGTTCAAACGTAAAAGTTGTAGATCTCAAAAAGACGGGTCGACTAAGTATAATGACAACCCCCTTCAAAAAATATTGTCACCCTTAAAAAAAAGGTGAAATATTAAAAATACGGTTTTTATTTAATAATATATCATTTATTATATATTATTTATTATATCATTTTCGAGTGAATTATAGCTAAAAATACAATTTAAAGTTTATTGAAATCTTCAAACTATGAAAAATGTGTATTTTTCGTGTATTTTTATCATGGAGAATTTTCTTATATTTTAGAAGAAATCCTGTGCGTATTATTCCAGGAAAAAATGTTTATGGGCCCATTTGATACTATTAATTCTAATGGAATTACAAATTTTCGTATTCTAAGCCCGATAAGATCTTCAAGAATGTTTTTTCTTTGTTTTATAAAATGTAGGGCTTATTTCTCAATAAATAACAAATACTTACTATGGGTGAAAGGACTTTTTAGCTTCAAGTTCGTATTTGAAAAATCGGAAACTAAAAAAATAACCCATTTTCAGTCCGGAAGTATCTTTTTTCCTGGAAATGGAATTTTCTAATTTTTTTCGTAAACAATGCAAGATATCACAAAAAAGCAAAACAAATTTTTTGTAAAGCTCTTTCAGGTATGCAAATTTTTTTAAAACATTTTATTTATCAAAATTTTTTCTTAACTTTAAGAAGGAAGCCTCGAAACCTGAAACATCTCTTCGAACGTTGTAGTAAAGGCCTTATGTCTCACTTTGTCCGCTTTTTTCAAGTCCGGTTGTCCTACATTCCGAAAACTAGTACTGGTCGCGCTACATTTTTTGAACGTATGACCGTTGAAAATGTCCTTCCTCTATCGGAGGAATTTTTCAAATGTTATTTATCTTTTGTTGTTTCCGAAAAAAGTGTGAAAATTCGATTCTATTATAAATATAAAAACTGAAAATAAATCATGCCTCATAAGATATTCATTTGACTGTCTTTCTCCATAACCTGTATTATTCGTTCAAATTAATATTTCAATTTAGCTATTTCTATTTTTTCTTACAGACTATGGATATTCGAATGGTACTCCTACGCGTGGAAGACCTTTTGATAACCTCAGATCTGCTGCTCCCACCAGGCGGCGCGTCCATCTTGTTGAAAATGTGGTTCTTCCTGATTTTGGTTTTGAATCGAAACGATCAGAACATAGTCAACTATACAGTTTACGGTTAAATATTTCTTTGTTACAATCAGAGGAGGAGGATTATATCGTTTCAACACTTGGCAATCATAATTATGTTCAAGGATTATATCTTTGGGGAAGACGAGTTAAAGTAAACTCAACTCACTTACAAAGTATACAGTATATGACCGAAACGGATGAAATACATTATCCTTTATACTACACTTTCGAACATCATTAATCAAGTTTGGCATCCAGACGCATTACCTTTCGCTCTTCAATTTTCTGTTAATATTTGCTATTTAAGTCTTTTGTAACAGTCTTAAAAGTGATTACATGTCGGCCTCTAAGCCTAGTTTTTGGTTAAGTACACTTTTTAAGCCCCAGAGGCAGTTTTTTGAATGTAAGTGAGCTTAAAGTAATGTCTGCTTCTTACACCAACCAACAAAATTCGGTCTGTCGATGTGTCTTGCACCTGATCTCGCACCTGCTGGCATCATCCATCGAAGGTGTCGCGTAAGAAGTGAGCAAGGCCATCTATTTATTCTGTCTACTACTATGCTTTGAAAAATGGCATCAGAATCTTCGGTTTCGCAATTCGATCAGCTTTTACAAAAATTTGGCAGACAGGAATTCTCGCTTCCGTCCTTGTACAACAAAGTGGATCACCTAACCCTTGAGAATGAGGAACTTGAAGCTGAACAAGCAAAGATAAAGGTTACCGTGGAGGAACAAGCCGAGAAAATCGAAGCGTTGGATAGATCTTTAAGAAAAAACAACCTGATTCTTTTCAGTATAATCGAAGAGGACAATGGAGACATTTTTCAGTCAGTTCGCAATATCTTCAAAACACACCTGGAATTGAAATACGCAATGACCAACTTGAATCTGTCAAACGTCTAGGTTATAACATTTTTTCTGATTTTTCTCTGATTTCCCAACTACATCAGTGACCAACGGTTCTTTGGATAATTTCTTACAAATCGAGTCTGGGAAATAGCAGACCCCAGGCAGACGATTATGCAAGAAGACGACAGGAAAATAGGCAGGATATCTTCTGTGGGCCTGAGCGAAACAACGCAAGCTGCTGATTTTGGAACTGTCATGGACTCGTATAGTTTTTAAATTCAGAAATTTTTTTTAATAATCTTCATATTATTGGTATAGTCGAAACCTGGCAAAAGGAGGCTTAGCTCTATTCATTTAAAAAACATTTGCTTTTTGCGAGGTAATGAGAACAACGGAATACTGGATCTTTGTCAAAATTCACAACAAAAACAATCTTAATTTTGTCATCGGTATTTGTGCGGTTATTTGATTACCTTAGTACTTTTTATTCATGGGTTGGAGTATCCAAACAAGCTGCTTACCATGCTGTTAGCAGAGTTAACTCAGCCAAAAACCTGAACAATATCTTCTCATGAAGTTATCTTTTCACTCTACACGCATTTTCATAAAGCTCAAAACTGCTTCTAAGTACATCATTAAGTTGACATCAAATGTTGAAATGACTATAATAGATCCACATCAAATATGTCAATTATGTAACGTATGCGAAAAAGATGACTTGATGCACATTCTCATTAAATGTCTAATCTGCACCCCCATGAGAAAGCATTACTTTTCCAACGTACATAATATCAATGAAACTGAATTAGGCGTATTTCTTTCTGAAAAGTACCCAGTATGGCTCCGTTGTCTATTTAACTACGTAAACGAGATGTTAAAAATAAGGGTTTTCTCACTTTTTGAATAAACATGGCTAATCGATTTATATTTACCGTTTGAGCTTGTAGCTGCATACATTATAGAAATAATTCATTATTTTTAAGCCACCATGTTATAATCTTCAATATACTTAGCAAATATGAAGCGAATTCTATGTATAATGTGTGTACCAATACTAGCTTTATTATTATTTTCTAATGTAATCTTGGCTCCCTCTTGCCATAAAACTTGTATTCTGATAGGCAACAAATATATTAATACTAATACTACTTATTGAGAAAAATATCAAGCAATTTCGTTCATGATATCGCAGATGATAATGCGCTTAGTAAAAAAATATTATTATTACGCGACTATATTGTATACACAAGTGGAAAACTTGACTGGGTCCCGACTGGGTTCCGACCAGATTGCCCAATTACTAGTTGGGCCCCAGTTGCGAACCCCAATGACTGCCCACTTGGTCTACTGTCTGGGTTGTAACGCTCAGACCAACCAATGCCTAAATTGAGCAATTTATTTTCTGACCATTTAAGAAAAAAAAGATTTAAATCTGAATAAAAAAACTTTAATAAGGAATAAGATTTAGTTTCGAATTTTGAGAAGCCGTTCTTGATTAAGGGAATGCAAAGAAACGTAAAATTTTATGTTTTTCAACATGCTAAGAATAAATATAATTACGTGAAAAACTTTGAGAATCTGCTCCAACACGTATCACAAGTTTCGATACAACCTCGAGCCCCAACATTATCTCTGCTATATGAGACACCTGATGAGAGACTTTGATTTAAACTTCTCCCAAGAACACTTAAACAAAGCATTTCAATTTGAATCACATTCCCATATTCAAACATTTATTATTCAGATACATTTTTCAAATACATACTCGAACTTTCATATCGGGATATAGTACAACCCATTTGCAGGAGAACTTTTTGTCGTTAGTCAGACACATCCAAACGATATATTCTGGCTACATTTGTACCGACCAGAATACTGAAGGTAATAAAATATCCTCATAATTTTCAAAAATTCTTTGGTAACCACTTTGCTTTATGACGTCCTGCTGTAATTTAGCCAATCGTCCATTCCAAAATCTCTCTCGTGAATTTTTTAATCGACATTCAGACCCACCACGACACTTGAATAAATTGCATTCACACTCTGGAATCTTTGGAAATATAGAGGGCACAGCGCCATTCTTAACAAGAGCTTTGTCTCTTTTCATTTTATGCACAGTCCCGTCCGGTAATTTAGTAACAAATTCTTCTCCAATCTCGTCCTCGCGAAAGTGCAATTCACATATTTTATGTTTCCTATTCAATTCTCAGTCATTTTTTTCCAATGGCATCTGACCAGCGCTGCAACATTTCCTGTAAAAAATTCGCCACGCGAATTACATTTTAATTAATAACTCGAAAACACCTGTCGTCTTTTTCAATTTTAGTTTTAAAACGTGTTTAAAACTATTTTTGTCATCTTTTTGTTGCATTATCACTTACCGCGGATGGTGTAAACAAACTAAGCTTCCGTCCATCTCTCTCTTTCTGTGCCTTGCTACCCGAATCACAGCCCTTACAAAAACAAATCGACATGTTCTGTAACACTACACTTCACACTTTGCACACTAACTTTGTTCAAAGCAAAAAAAACGAACAAAAAAATATTACAATTACACCACGAACTTCGTTAATTGCACACTAACATTTTGGATTATGTTTTTACCAGTAGAAAATTTCCGCGACGTCATGTGATCTGGTCGTTTCTACAGTTTCCGCACGCAGCGCTCTTGCCTGGGAATAAATGAAAATCTGAGGACAGGGGATCCCGATTGTTGGCTGTTTTCCACCATCTCCGTCATAGGCGTACGCGGTTTCCTTATAGTACTTCGTGATGCCAACTTTAGTGGAAATTCAATTGTCTATAATACTATAGCTTGAAAACGAATAACTGAACCAAAAATAAGTGTAAAGAAAAAAAACTCTTATCTTGACCTAAATTTTCAGAAAAGTATTCTACAGAATTCTTTTTACTAATAATGTATCTATCATTAATATATTTAAGCTTATAGAATAATTAATTTTCTGCTAATATTTAGTGGTTCACTATCCTCTTATTGAATTGATAGAATGATTAATAAAATCTCACTAATTGAGATTTAGTGAGTATACTATTCAAACTCATGCAACTTCTTTATACCTTGTTTTCCGAACTCCTGAATTTTTATAATTTAATTCTGTTAGAAAATATGTGTAAAATATATCATTCATGATACTTAAAGATTTCCACATTTTCTACGATTCATTTTCTCAAGGTTGAAAAACATGTGCAATGATTACAAATGAGATAGCTATTAGTATACATATACGAGTAGTCTAATAAAACATCAGAATATATTTAGTTGATCAGAAAATTTTCCATTTTAAGCAGTTTTTCCATATTTAGAGAAAATGAAGTTCGTTATTACACTGTTTTTAACCTTGGTTGTTTTCCTTACTTTTTTGGTGAGTAGAACAATACAATTTCTTTTTAAAAAATAATATAATTATCGTATAAGAATAATATCATAATATAATATATTTATATTATTTTAAGTAGAGTTTTTGTTGCATGATATTTACTTCCCGCTCGAAATTGTTCAGTATGAGAACCCTGTTTCCTCAAAAAATCCTACATGTCACAATTTTTTTTTTTTAATTGTCCTATTTGAATTTTTCTAGGGATTTTCTTCTTCTCAAAAAGTAACAAGAATTTCCACGTGCATATGTTGCATTTTTTAAACTTTGCGATTTTTAAACCACCCTAGGGTACACCTTTCATGAAACCTCGTGGAATTTCTTCAAATCTTTGCAAACATTTGAAATCCCGTGAACTGTTTTGAAATTTTGTAAATCCCTTAAAATTGTTTGAATCATGTGAAAATTCCTTCAAATCCTTCGAATTCCATTGTTATCGTACATTATTATCTCTTGAAATCCCCTTAAATCGATTGAGCCCCCTGGAAGTCCCTTGAAATCTTTTAAAAACTGTCAAAATCCCTTGAAATCATTTGAAATCCCGTGAAATCATAAAAACTTTTTCAAAAAATAATAATAGAAGTTTAAAGAAATTATAGTTTCTTCAAACTCTTGAAATCAACTTAAGTCATTTGAAATCTGTGAAACCTCTCAAAATCCTTTGTTGTCGTTTGAAATACCCTAAAACTTCTGTAATCCCTTTGAATCTTTTGAAATCCTCTCAAACAACATGAAATGCCTAAAAAGCTTTGCTAATCTCGTTAAATTCCGTAAAAACTTTTTAATTCTTCGAAATACTTTGTAGACCTTTGAAATACCTTCAAAAGCCTCGAAATCTGTTGAAATCTTTTCAAATTACTGAAAATATTTCAAATATTTTAAGATCTTGCTTACAGTAAAAATAATTGAAGTATTGTTGATTATTGAGTAAAAAGTATACAACCTTGCGTTCTTTCACAGAGTTTGGATATTCGAAAACTGATGATCCTTAAGGTATTATGGTCAAGGTGCGCATTTTTCTATAGATTTTTATGAAAAAAATCATATGAATTCTAGAAAGCA
>JAUMHM010121795.1:0-19880 GCA_032362435.1 Melikaiella ostensackeni | reverse complement strand
GGCAATTTTCAGACGTTACACGTCGGTAATTGATGAAGCTAGAGAGTTACCACCGGAGTTACAATTACAAAAGTTACCATGAGCACCAACTGAAAACTGCACAATGAATATTTACTAACCGAATATGAAATGTTTAACATAAAATTATTTGAAATTAATATTAAGTAGTTATACAACTTATATCGAAATTGTTTTTTATTTTTCTAAAAACTTCATAAATAAAAAGATGTCAGAAAAGTAATAAAAAAAAGGAAAAATATGAGATTAGAGGCACTATTAATTATCAGCAGCCTTTTTAAATAGATCATTTTCTTATGAATATTTTTCCTTCTTGACTTCTGGCCTCCTGCGCTTTACCCATCCATCTTAAATCTATATCTATATATACATATATAATTAATAATTAATTATTATTAATTAATAATAATTGAATATTCTTGATTTTGAACGTGCTTCAAGTTTTTAAATTAATTTTTTTTTAATAAAAAATTCATTCATTTTCAGTTTTGCAATGCTCATTATTGAAATTTATAAAGTTTGTGTTTCCAAATCAAAATTGTTTAATTTGTAAGGCTTCCTATTTAATCGTGTATACAGTTTTTATTGTTTCTCAATTGCAGAGTGTCTAATTTCGAAGACTCAATCGAATTGGAATTTATGCAATTATTGTGCAGTATTGCGTAGTAACTTGTTACATGTAACTAAGTATGTAACTGAAAATTTTTCGTTCTCTGTAACTTTTTAAGAACTTAATTAATTTTTTTAGACAAGTTACTCGTAACCTAACTTGGATACTATTCTTGCAGTAACTTATGTAACTGTAAGTTAATCAATTTTTCGTTACTCTGTATGTTTTGTACTCTCCCCTTTATAAGAGCGAGCTGTTTTCTTACTGTTTACATGTTAAAACATTTCGTTTACCCTTTATTTGAAATTTTTAAAAATTCGGGGGGTTAATTACTTAAAGTAACTTGTAAGGGAACTTGAAGTTACTTCTTTCAGAAACTTGAACTATATATAACGAGTTATGCGCTTTAAAAATAAAGTATTTTAACTTATCCAATACTGTCATTGTGAAAGCTTTGAATTTGAAATTGTTAATTTGGAAACGCCTACTATTCTTGGTTATAATAAATAATGTATAATTGTATAATATTTTGAACAATTTAAATTTGAAATTCTAGCTAGAAGTTTCGACATTTTAATTAAAAATTATATTTTGGAGTTGTACAATTTTAAAAGCTATATTCAAAATTGAAATCAAGCAGTTTCCAACATAATGTAATCTAAAGTTATTCAATTTTGAACGTCTTCGCAATGAAAAATCGTTTACTTTCAAATGAATTAATTTTGAAATTATTCAGTTTGAATGCTTCGAACTTAAAATTACTATCCATTTTTTATCCAGCCAATAATTTGTGCCAGTCAATAATCAGTGCCTATCAATAATTTTAGAATCTGGAAATATTCAATCGCTCAAAATTCGAAACAGATTGTTAAATTTTAGAAACTGTTAATTTTTAGCTTTTCATATGTATTAAGTTTCAATCTTATTCTTATTATTTAATTTTATTAAATTTCAATTGTTGACTTCTGATCATTTTCAACCGTTAATTATATAATTTCCAATTGTGTAAATCTATATTAGGAAGAAATTATACAAAATTAATCAATTTTGAGATTATTCAATGTTGAACATATAACATATATAACATATAATTTTATTTATATTATAATTAATATATAACTTATATAAAAATTATACATGAAAAGTTTTTTAGCTGGGAAAAGGAATCGTCATAAATTTTGAATTGTTAAGATAGTCGACTTCATTGGAAAATGAAGTTTAGTGATTGAAAAATGATTAAATTCTTCATTTTATTTCGAAAGGATGAAAAAATGAACTTGTTTCCCTTTTCAGCTGAAGAAAAAGTCTGCGAGAAATGTTTAAATTATAAATTAACTTCACTTTCACTTTACTTTACTATACTTAATATAGTGGTTAGTATATATTTTTATAGGCACTCGGTCATAACTCTTTGCTAGAGGATGCAACAGTTTTATGGATCGATTTGGGATCAGAGAGATTACAGATTTTAGACGTTCAAAAAGTCATAAAACGACCCTTAAAAGACCCGAATCTCTGAGGCTATCTCTAGAGACGAAATCATTCAAATCTAGTCAGCGAATAGTCTGAAACAGGCCTGACATTTTCTTTTGAGAATATTCTGACATTTTGTTTCGGTAGGGGAGGCCTGAAGAGAATGAATACAATTTCATGACAAATAATTTTTCAATCATTTGAAAAATCATTGAAAAAATATATACGAATATAAATTTAGCATGGCACACACAAAATCATTCTCCTTGACTGTTATGTGAACACATATTTTACAAACTGTACAGGTATTTGTCAGTACCGCAGATTCTTTACCGTTTAGTTGCGCAACTCTTCTCAACATCTTATTCTCATCGCTGACCGCATTTACGAATCGGAGTTTCTGAACAATGATATACTTTCAATAGTAGCATCTCTTTGCAGCTGTGAGATAACTCGAATTCTGCAGATAAAAGAGTAGTTTTTTTTCATTTAAAAAAATTCATTTTTGAACGAAACATACAAATTTTAAAATTTGATGGAAATACAAAATGATTTCCGATTTTGAAACGGAGATGCTTGGCATCTGCCCGATGCGCGAGAAAATTCTCATCGCGGGCTGCGCGCTCGACAAGTTATGTGCCTCGGGCTATGCACTCGGTCCTGGATATTCAATTGAATTATTTTCATGCTCAAACATTAAATGAAGATGTAGACATAACTTTCTCAATACTCCATCGGATCTGAGGAATCACATTTTCATCACGAGACTTGCGCTTCACGCTCGACATTGCTTGAGCTTGGTTTGAATCTTAGAAAATCGACATTTCACATTATATTTTTATACTCAGCTGAAAAATTGTGAAACAAAGCGAGGAAGAATTGGAAAAAATGCACACGAATCGAAGACTTTCAGGCATGAATTTGCAGTATGTTAGAAACCATGAGAAAATTTCAAATGAAAAAGGAAATTCATTCACTTAAGGCTCTATCGGCCTTATGTGTAACGTTAATTTTATTTGACTTTTTAAAAGCACAAATTCTACTCTTCTGACTTTTTTTCTTATCCTGCGTCCTTTGGCTCAAAAATTAAAATTTAAATATTCTAATATTTTCCATACTCAAAATACAAACTATGCCTCCTACCAAAAAATGTTCATAAGAAGCTTATGCGTCTTCGTAAAAACAATAATTTTGATATCACAGCTTTTTTCGTATCTCGCATTATTTGGCTCAAAATTTGAATTTTTGATTTTTTTTTCGGAAATTCAAAAATTTGTTACAACAGTCTTGTTGGGCTCTCAGAAATCAAAGTTTTTCTTCTCTTTACTTTTTTTCATATCGTGCATTATTTGGTTTGAAAATTTGATTTTCTTTTCGTTTTTTGAATTTTGAAAATGCTATAACTCTCATAATTTTTTTTTACCGAAAAAAGTCTTTAAGATAAATTGTTTGATTATTGAAGTTCTACGAATAACCGTACATATAATTTTCAAATCTTGAAAAAAATGGTCTCAAAAATTTTGAAAATGCTCTAACTCTCTGAATTTTTATCCAAAATGGCTGGCTAACCAACTTGACCTTCAGTTTTCGATACTCAAAGAGGGTACCAAAGGCTAATCCAATAGATTCATTCTTTCTAAAGTTATCGTGCTCACAGACAGACATACAGGCATACAGACAGACATACAGGCAGACAGACATACAAACAGACACATTCGAAAAAACCTGTTTTTCAGGTTCCGGGGGTCTCAAAACGTGGACATTTGACAAAAATGGAGGGGGTCAAATTTTACACAAATCTAATACCTTCTCTGATGAGAATGTAGAAAAACAGAAAGAGGAATAGAATATTGAGCGACACCTACACGCACTTGTCACACACGCTATTTTCTGAAACAACTGAGTGTTAAGATTTCTCACAATGACTACAATGAAAATTAATGTTAAATGAAGAACATATTTGAAATGATAATACGTGTGCTTTATTTTGTACTATTCAAATCAGCAGACTGAAGCGAGGCATAATGCTCACTAAAAATCACGTTTTGGAAATATTCTAACCAAGCACGAAAGGCAAACTACTGTTTTGGAAGCTTTTACCTTCAGCTTGAAAAAGTAAACAACGTGTAAAATCCGGAAGTTGCCCGGCCTAGCTTAGTTTCGTAATCGGTCTTGAACTGATGGCATAATTTTTTGGTATCAACAGATCACAATAAAGTGTTGCAGTTCAAAATTGTTTGCCTAAAATGAATCTACGAATCTGTTTTTAACTGCTTGCTTTTCAATCAATCCAACATATCTTTCATCTCTATCAAAATTCCGTTCAAACATAAGAAATGAATTTTAAAAGAAAGCGCGCAATACGCAAAATTTTTTCTAAAAAAAATCTTTGGAACAAGTTACAGGGCTCTTTCGATTTATTTGAAAAAATGCGACTTCTTGAAGAAAATGTGGCTAATAGATATTTTCCTTTTTTCTCATTAGTTCGTCACTTAGTATCAATTTTAATCACATTGAAACTTTCAGATTTCAAAACGTAAAAAATTCCACCAATTCCAGTAAAAGCATCACGAATTTAATAACTTCTCATTGAAGCTTTATAATCAGACAATTTCAAATTAATTGACTTTGAAATTAAACAATTTCCGATTGCATGAATTCTCATTTCTAAAACGTTTAATTTCAAATGCAGATACTAAAAAATGAATAATTTCTCATTTCAATTCAAGCCGCAAATATGAACAAAACATTTTCATTTTATTATCAACAATGTTAAAATTACAAAATTAATTAAAAAGAAAAATAAATTAGAAGGAAAATTTTGCATTTTCGTCATAATTATGTTAATCGAGTGCGAAGCGCGAGACACGAGACGAAAATGTACTATATTCGTTTTAGATCTAACAAAATTCTTTAATTTTAAGCGTTAACAAAAGAGAATTTCCCATCACCAAATTGTAGTAATACATGGCTTGACCCTTAATTTTAAGAGGTCTATTTTGAGCAAATCATTTTTTTTAAAATTCTATATTTTGTGAAACGACATATTTTTTATGCATCGCTGGTCAAGGTGGCCAGTAAATGATTTAAAGAAGACTCGATTTTGAGTAGATCTGAAAAAGGAACCCTTTTCAGTTCGACTTTTGTAGCAAAACAACTTTTAGATTTTGAAACATTTTTCTTCCTTAAATAAATTCATACGACCTCCGAAAGTGAGAGGGTGATTCGCGCAAAATTAATTCTTAAAAATATTGATATTTTAGGGGTAGTTTTGTATCGTAACAGTTCACAGTGGGCTAGGAGATCCGGTTCTGATCCGGAAATCATTAAAAGACGATTTTTCATTGAAAATTATTAAAAATTTTGATTGCTTAATCGATTTTTGTTTGAACTATTTTTTTTTTAATGTGAGTTACAAAGAAACTAATAGCACCATTTCATTTTACGGGAAATATTACATAAAGTGCATGTGTCAGACAATTTTTTATCAGCCCTCTAGGTTTTATAGTATAAGTAAGAATTGCATCGCACAACACCCGTTTTGTTCTTCTCCAGAAAACGAGACTTCGGGGATTAATCGGAATTTTTACTTGCGACAAATTACTGATTTCAATTATGCATTACAAGAACACTTTTTCACAAATATAAACTGATATGGGTGAAAAATGAATAGAGAGGTCTGAAACTCAATTTTGTGGATAATAAATATTTATTTACATACTTCAAAGCATGTTAAAACAAGACAATGCAATTTTGTTCTATTTTGAGGAAAACCTGAAGACAAAGTTCTAACTTATTGTTAGGGAGGGTTTGTGCTAGAAGCTTATCAAGTACCCAAAACTTTAGCTCAAACATTGTGGTCTTAGAGCTTACTGCTTAGAAATTCAAGAAACAAGGACATCTCAATAAAAAAGCACCGCGAATGCTAAAAATCCTGTTGGAGACATGGCAAAAAGCCTTCGGAGATGAGCCATTTGAAGCTCTCACATACATTCAACTTATAGGAACCGGTTATAAATTTTTTTTAATACTTACGGGCAGAATTAACATCACAGAAAACCCCAGGAATAAATTCTATCTTCAGATCGGATAAAAACGCCGCAACACATTTATCCACTCAATGATAAAATTTATCTGTCGAAAGATAAAATTCATCCGGAAAAAGATGGAAATTTATCTGACAAAAATATTTATGTCACATGCGTGACATTCGTCAAGTGATTCAAGAAATCCCGTGAAAATTTCCGAATTTCTCTAGGGAATCTTTGATTCAGGCAATCGATTTTCGCGGATTTCTTCCTGCAAATCCTGTCCGAAAATTATACGAGTATTTTCCCCAGGATTTTTTCAATAGGGAGGTGTTAGGTTATATTGGAGTGTCACTTGACAAATGTCGCGCACATGACATAAATATTTTCATCAAATGAATTTTTATCTCTCGCCAGTTAAATTTTATCTTTGAGCGGATAAATGTGCTGCAGCGTTATTACCCAATTCGAAGATAAGATTTATTCCTGGAGATTACTGTGATTATACAAATTTTCAACCACTAAAAATGAATAGTGTCGAAGAAAAAAAGCAAGTTGTCAAAAAGGTTCCTTTGAGTATAGTCACTCACCTAAGTTTCTTAAATAAAATTATACGTTTTCCAAAATAAGTCATATCCTGAGCATTGCAGGTTAAAGCTGCTTTCAATTGAATGAAAGAGGACTGAATTTTGAACTTCTGACTTTAAACTGAATTGAATCAGGGACATTTTTATTTTTAGCATTTTTATTGAGTTGGATAGGAGTAAGTGTTGGCTTTTAAGTACTTTCTGAATCCGGACAGGGACATTTTTTATTAATAACACTTTTCATTTCTTTTGAAAGAGGGTGGTTTTTATATTTTAACTTTTTATTGCAGATCAGATCTGATTACTTCAAGATTGATCTATTTCAGTTTCAAGGGCAAGAATTTCTTTCCGATGACTGGAAAAAATGGTTGTGAACCGATTTTATATTTTTATTATAAACAGATATTATAGTTTGAAATCTTATACGAGTATGTTGCATGGAAAATATTAAGTGTTATGTCGTAATATCTAATATTATCATTATTTTCATTATCATTAATTTTGTTATTACATCTCACAAGGGGAAGGTCTCCTCTGCGATATTGACTTTTTGATGGGACTATCAACAATCGTTAGTACGTCAAAAATATTCAAACAGGTGTCCCGGCTTCTTTATAAGTGGGCCCTTGTTTAAGAATTATGAGCGTTTGAAAATCACGGTCGCTGCGGCTGCCATAGGTCCACTGAGTCGCGCGCGGTTGCTCTCACCAAGCGCCGCCGGTGCGGCGGTAAAGGGCCTGCCTAGCGACCACGCTGCCGCTGGTTTAAATCTTTTCGTGGCAATTTATATATATATATTTTTTCTTTCTCGCTTTGTAAATATGTCAAATAATCATTCTTTGATGCTCTCCCGGCGATTATTTTTTTTTAACATTAAAATTTTTGGGAAATAAATATCATGCATGAGAATCGACGACAGGGGCAGCTGGCCCGACTCTCTCCCCTCTTTCATGAATCGTGACAATGACTCCGAAACCGGATTCAGAAGAAAGCAGAATAAATACGCACACTCATTTCTCCTGAACTTAACCGCGGATGTCTCTTTTTAGCTATAAAATTTAACACGCTACTTCTGATGTGTATAACATTTCTGAATTATATCTCTTTTCCAATAACTTAACTGTTTTTGAAAAAAAAATTTATTCGCCGGGGAGCATAAAGAAATGATTATTTGACATGTTTACAATGCGAAAAATAAAAATATATTTATATAAAATGTCGACAAAAGGATTTGAACCAGCGGCAGCGTGGTCGATAGGCAGGCCCTTTACCGCTGCACCGGCGGCGCTCGGTGGAAGCAACCGCGCGCGACTTGGTGGACCTTTGGCAGCCGCGGCAACTGTGATTTTCATACCCCCATAATTCTCAAACAAGGGTCCATTTACAAAGAAGCCGGGACACGTGTCTAATTATTTTTGATAAATAATTATTTTAAGGTGTACCACGGGAAGGTGCACTAAACTATTTAATTCTAAAAGTTTACTGGAAATCTATCTGTGGCACCTCACCTGTAAGATATGTACGAAATGTTAATTAATATATTGAAATATTAACATGGGAAAGGGAACACCTTTAGTAAAAATTATTTTATTTTTCCTGGGAACGGAGAGGCTCTGGTAGTCAAGATCCTTATATAATATAGGAAGATTATACGATTAGGCGGAATCTCTTTCGAAGTAAGCTTAACTCTTCCAGTCCTATCTATGTTATACAACCGGGAATCAAATAATTTACATGACGAGGGTAAGTAAGGGATGTACAGAAGAAGGAATAAGTTTTAGATCAATCTAGAAGTCGTGTGTTGCTCATTGAAACAAAAGATTGGTCTCATAACACTGCTTCAACATGGGTCAATCATCAATTTCTCTAACAATCATCTCAGGTGAAGAACTTCACAGAGCCACGATACATCACAATTCACACATAAACACTCAAATTATCTGATAAGCCCGAGAAAGATCCATGTTTTTTACCCCAAGAACATTCACTGAGCAAAACTCCTCATAAGGGCCCTTGACTATCCAAAATTTCTTGTTTCAGGTATTAAACTTCTTCTCACAGGAAATTGTCCTCCATACATTCCTATCCTTGCTTTTATTACATATATACATCTTCTCATGCAAGTTCTCGTGTTTCTGCGAATCATTATGTATCTTTACTTTAGAGTCTCATTCACACATTTCAACCTTTCTTTCTTCCGGCTATCTCTGGTTACGCTACCACTAACCTTACCTGAATACACTTGCTTAGTTGACTATTCTGAATTCATTCTTCCAACATGACCAAACCATCTCAACAAATTTCTTTCACTTTTGTCAAACAATGTTTCTTCTACATCACATTTCTTGAGAACCCACTCATTGCTGACTTTGTCCATAAGAGTTTTACCACACATATTCCGCAGGAACTGCATGCCAACCGCGTTCACTTGTCCTATCATTTTCTTGATACGTCCAGGTTTCGCTACCATACAGCGCAGTGGGTTAAAGTACAGAAATATATATTGCAATTTTAACTTCATTCGTCACATTTCTACTTCTAGTAATGTCTCGTACACTACCGATAATATTCCTATCCTCGTTTACACGTCTGTATATCTCTGCATATACTTTTCCACCAGTAGTAATTAAACCTCCGAAATACACGAATTAATCAAATTGCTCTATCCTGTCTTTGTATAAACCAATGTTAAATACTGTTTCGTCATTCCTTCTCTCAAACGAAATCATTTTGGTTTTACGCATCTTGAGCTCAACACCCATACTCTTCATGAAGGTATCCAATATGCATATCATTCCCTGCAAACCATAGACTAATTCTGTCATGACAATCATATCATCTCCTTTAGGACTTCCAAAAGTTAAGTTTCACTTATATTATTAAAAGCTTTTTCCTGACCAATAAACGCACAGAAAACTTTTTTGTTTACTCTTAGACTTTTTTCTATGATCTGTCTCAAACTGAATATCTGATCCGCACATGATCTTTTTGGCATAAATCCATATTGGACTTCTCAGTTCCTTTTTTTAGTTATTCTAATGACCTGACCATTGAGTATTTCGGTAAATATTTCGCCCACAGTACTTAGAAGGCTATTCACTCTATATTTTGCACAGTCACATTTATCACCCTTTCCCTTGTAAAGTGGAACGATAATCGCCTTTCTCCAATCATTTGGAACTTCACCGTCCTCAGCAAACACATTCATAAATTCGCTCAGCCACACAAACAAATATCCGCCACCGCTCTTATGAATTTCAGCGGTAATACCATCCACATTAGCAGCCCCACCATTCTCCAGTCACAGTTGTTATGCTTCATAACTTGACCTTCATACAATTTCTTGAAAAAATCACTCATACAGTCTCTCACTTTTTCTGTACATCCCTTATTATTTCACTACCAGCATATAAATTCTGACTAACCCAGTGCTAATACTTCCTTTGCTGATTTCCTGATTCCATTTTCAAAATAATTTCTTACTTCCTTCAAAATCATTTACAATTTTTTTCTAACAACTGCGTGTGAAGTTCTGGTTTTCGTGCCTGCATAGCAGGAGCGAAGTGCCCGATTCTCGCATATTATAGTTCAATTATAGAAACATTACGTTTTATTATTCCGAGCTCACAATGGAAGTAAAAAATTGAAGAAGACAAGGATTATTCCGAGTCAAATTTTTTAATTGTTCAGTTAAAGTACTTACGGCATATTGCAAAGTTTCGACCGTAATCTGTCGGTCATCGTCAGGCAAAATTATACCTAATAAGGAAATTCATTATAGAGAATTAGCTAATTTAAAAATTACAAATCATAGGAAAAAGTTATGAGTCAAATTTTTTCAACCTCAAAAAAGACAATTTCAGAGTCAAAATTGTTGTTGTCATGAAGCAATTAAAAAAATTCTGATAACAAATAACTGGATACATAGTCCGTTAGGAAAATTTCGTAAAACAATGGTATATTACGTGACGAGGGTCGAAACCGTTGCCTAGACCCGAGTTATGCATACAATTTTTCATCATACCGATAGTCGAAATTCGATTTAAGATGCCTAGAGCTTGAAAAAATGTTGTAATTTTATCGATTTTTGTAATGAAGAAGACTTCAGTTAATTGAATGGGGGAAATACGGTTACCAACTCTGTCATAAATACAGTAAAATAGGAATAAGTTCATTAAAAAAAGACATAATGTCCTAGGGGGGAATCAAACGAGGAAGTATAAGACAGCCGAGGGATGTGGTGACTGGGGTTTGGGGGACAGAGCCCCTCAACATACTAAATTTAAGATTTAAAAGTAGAAAGTAAAATTCACTGAATAAAATAAGATTCCAATTATTTAATGAATCAATTTGTAGTAAAAAATATACTTAAAATGTTTTTTCCGAAAAATGAAAGAGGAGAGGCATGTTTATAGGATAAAGAAATCAATTTGCATGAAAATATTATTCTCTTAGTCAGTAATAATGAAGAAATTCAATAAATAATAAAAATAGTAAAAGATAGTTAAAAAAGAAAAATATAAAGTTGCTATTTTCAAAAAGTGATGTGGGTATTTAAATAATTAAAAACATCAATTTGCATTTTTCAATTCATTTTCAATTATAAATCATATGTATATACACATTCAGCATACATATATGTACGTTATATTAAATATACCTATATATACATCAAATTATATATCATATAAACACAAAAGAGAATTTCGAAGCAAAACTTTTGAGAGTTTCACGGCCTATTCTTAGAATTCCTCTAATTGGTACTTAATAGACTGACTTTCTCGTTTTATTCCATATATAAAAACACATATTCCAGCTTAAAACAAACGTCGAACAGAAAAAAAAACTTAACACTCTGGGAAAGGGCTTTTTTGACATAAGCCGTCGTTATTTTTTTAGTTATAATGAATGTGAACTCTACAATTCTTGATATTGATCGTTTGGATATTTTGATTGTCATTTTTATTGTTCAAAGTGTTATTTGTGGTCAAATTATATTGAGGATTCGTTTGACAAAGAATTCCGGAATTGGATGGCCGTGAAACAGGGTTCTCAAGAAATGAAGTTGAAGAGCTCGTAACTGTTGTATAGGATTCTATTCGAGGTCGCTCTGTTCTTTGCGAGGTTTCAGCTCCGGGACTGAAATTCAATGGTAGCAAGTTAATATCACGAGTGATTAAGTTTCCAATCTTCCCTATGTTGTTGACCGAATTTGCAACGTAGCCCGTAAAAAATTAGTTGAATTGAAAATGAAGCGAAATAAAATATAATTTCATGTAATACAAAAATAGAAGTTATAATTTCATTGACATATAAGAAAAGAGTGACCGCAAAGTTAGCCTATTCTTTGGACCTCCTTAACGACCTGGGAGAAAAATATAAGAATATGTTACAGGTATAAAATTACTCGTCATTTAAAACCAAAGTGCGCATCGCTTTTCGTTTTTTGAAAATTTTAGAAAATTACTTCTATTTAGGGGTGACCTTCTGCAACAGAACTTGTCTTCCATCCACCGTGTTGCTGAGGCATTCGAGCATTTGATCCTTTGTTAGCAAGAAGAGTGACTGAAGTCCGGCGAAGATATTGACCCGTATAAAGATGGGCATCAGGCAATCCCAAGTATTGAGCAATTTCTTTCGGAGTGTTCGCAAACTTATTTCTGCCAATGACTTGTCTCGTACATTTACCGTTTTGGTAGAGGAGGAAGAGACGATCAGTTGACACGTCTTTAGGACGTAAAGTCATATATTTTTGAATTGTTTTCATGAATTTCTCCTCGATGACGAAGGTTCATTATTGAAGAACATTATTCTTCGAATCAGGGATTCTGATTATCGTAGGAGAGCTTTCATTCTCAATGTCGCTGCATTTATTATTTGGGAGTTTACCTCCCCTGCATCCTCCGGTATTACCAATGACGAGAATGGTTTTGAAAAAATATTTCTATCAATTTTCACATTTGAATAATTTGTAAATATTTTTCCACATTTTCATTTATTCTTGTACATATTTCTATGCAAGCTGATCTTTCTTCACAATCTTAACTATATTTTTGTTTCTTTGTTATAATTATTTGTATTTTTTATGTTCTTGTTAATAATATATTCCAGATTATCAAATGATTTTATTTCATTGAACTCATGTACTCCCAATTTTTCATCTTGAAATATAATGAAATTTGTTATTTTTCAGCGCAATTCTGTAATTTGACGTGATTTGAGGTTACATCGTTAAATGTACTCACGTTCGCTTCTAGCCATCGGTTGTTAGGAGCTTCGTTGAGAAATTTTTCCACATGCTTGGCCTCCTAAACTTAAGATTTCGTACTCTCGTATCCCTTTGATTTTATTTTCAGAAATGCGTTTAAAAGGGAGCAGCTTCCGATGTTAACCTTACTTTTATTCTCAATGACTGATTTAAGCATCGAAAATCGGCTTCACAGCGTTGATGGCTGATGATCTTCGGCAAGTTTTTTCAAGTACGCAAGTAAAACATTTTCCGTGAATAAATTCGTTTTCACGGATTTTTGTCATTCAATGAATTCCTGATATGCTACTTCATAGCGATCGCGCGATTTATCGGGCAGCAATTCATTTGAGACATCTTTCGCGGCTTTTTCTATTTTCGGGGTTGAACGGAAAGAATTGTTGCACTGCACATTTTTTTAGTCCATTTTACACTTTATTTTGAAAGAAAATGCCGTTTTTCCCAACTTTTTCAATATTGACAGGTGCACTCGATCACGATCGAAGTAGATTGAAGTTTGCTTCAAGACAAGTCTCGCGATTATCAATAAAATGATGATCAAGAATCGATAGGAAAAGGAAAAGGATAGAAGAAGTGAGACGAGAATACTTTCTGGAGCATATTCGGCGCTAGTGAGGCACATGCAAATGCACGAGTGAACAGAAAAACACCGCCATTTACATTGATCTGTCACTTTCTTGACTAAGGTAGAAAACTCGATTTTCGACCTGCTCCACAGGCATCGAAAGTCGAAATTCGATTGAGGTGTGATAAAAGAGAGGTTCTCAATGGTTAAAGGTTACATTTTTACATTAATTTAACTTTAGCTCCAGAAAATGAATTTGGTATTTCTTATATCTCAAACAGAATTCCATCCGGTAATATTATTGCAAATATCGGAGATTCCATGAAAAATGTTGAGGATGGAAACAAAAAAGTTAATATTAGAAAAGTAGTCACAGATTTGATTTCAAATCCCACTAGAGTCAATAAACTCAATAATTGTAATAAAGTCTCTAAAAGAGTTAAAAAATTCCAAAATGATCATGAAGATTTAATATTTGTTAAAGCAGACAAATCTAATATTTTAGTAGCAGCTAGTAGGAATGATTATAATAGAACAGTTTCAAATCTTTTACAAAACAATATATTATATAAAAAAGTTAACACCAGCTTAGGCAATGATATTATATCAAGATGGGAAAATGAAAGATATATAAATAAGAATCTAGCTCATCGATTGAAAAATCACGGAAATGTTGTGGGAAAGGCTTATGCCCTCCCTGAAGTTAACAAACCTGACCTGAAATGGAGATTAATAGAGTCTTCCATTGGATCACCTGATAATAATATATCAAAAGTTTTACCAAAAACTCCGAAACCTGTTTCTGGTACGACTCACTCTTTTATCAAGGACAGTTAGGATTTAAAAAGAAATTAAGAATATACATGTACCTAGTACTCACTCATTATTATTATCTTTAGATGTGATTTCCATATTTGACAATATTCCATTCGATTTACTTTCTGATTGCAAAGAAGAAAAATTACAAGTTTACAATCTTGTTTTAGACGATTTAGAGAAGAGAGCATTATCTAAATGAAGTTTTGAACCGCTTTGTAATAAAAGATATGTGGTGATATTTTTAGAGTAGTTCCTACTGATTCAACTCAAGAAGTAATTGATACATTCAATACTATAGAAGAATCTTTACATTTCATCTTTAAATTAGAAAATGATAGCACTTTGAATTACTTAGATATGTCAATTATAAAAAAAGAAAATGAAGATTTAATTACCAATTGGTACAAAAAATCTTCATGGTCAGGGCAATATTCAAATTATAACTTACACCATCAATGTAACCAAAAAATTGGATCAATTATATGATTAATAGATAGATATATAAAACTAAGTGATTTGAAATTCAGGAAAGAAAATTTGAAACAACTAAAAATTAAATTACAGCAACATAATTATCTATTACCTTTAATAGGAAGTTTTATTAAAGAAAGAATATTTGAAACTTACAACAGTCCTAGCGAACATAAAACATGGTTAGACAATTACAAAAAAAAAATGATCTTCGTATTTCGTTACCATACGTATAAGGTTTTCAGAAAGATTAAAAATTGCTTTGAAAAAAGAAAATTGGACATGAATACATATCTTGAAAGTAATCGTGAATTAGAAAATTATGTCATGAATAAGAAACATTTTGGAAAAAAATGAAAATTCATCAAACGTAGTTCATTTAATGAAATGCATAGGTTGTAGTAAAATCTACATTGGTGAAATTGGCAGGAGGTTGAAAACAAGAATATGAACATATGAGAGATTGCAGAATCAGAAATTTCAACACAGGTTTTTCGCAACACTCGTGGAACTTCGGTCATTTTTTCAAATTTTGATTTTCATAATATAAAAATTTTAATGAAGTTTCGGAAAATATTATTTTTTCTTCTGTCTATCGGTCTCATATGTCAAAAATAAATAAAAAGCGATTCTAGTTTTTAAACATCGTTCTTCAATCAACTTTCGAAGTTTCGGCACACAATGCGGGCCTTCTTCAGGAAATATTTCTTCTCTAAAAATACAAGCAGTTTTTTGTGATATTCTTCAATTGTTTGTGAAAGTCATAAACTAAATAACTATAAATTGTTGTCATTACCTGTGCTATGTATATGGAGTCAAACACTCCCACTACTCGTAAGTGTCTAAATCTAGAGGAAACAACACTTATAAAAGGCAAATTCCAGAATCAATCTTCATAAATGAGCACTAGAGTTATTCTATAAATTTGAAAACAGAAATACTTAATGTAAATCAATGTTACCACAATATAATAAATCGAATTTTTTAAATTCCTATTGCCATTGACGCGCTACTCTCTTTGTAATTGAATGCACCCTATATGAGAAAAACTTGTCCTATAAGTTCTAACATAATCTACGACTTGTTTCCTGTCACTGTTACTCCGTTGTTTGACTATTGTAGTTTGCTCTTAAATTCAGAAATGTAACCTTCAGTTCTTGGGAACCTCTTTTGTTTTTTGAGGTTTTCGCAATTAATTATGAATCCAGTTATTTTTCATCAGAATCATTTCAATTTCTTCATCACAGCCACAATTTTGACTCTAAAATTTTCATTTCAATGAAACAAAAATTTGACTTATAATTTTTCTCTATGACTTTGTAATTTTTAAATTAGCTAATTCTTCATAATAAATTTCTTTATTAGGTATAACTTTGCCTGAGGATGACCGACAGATTACGGTCGAAACGTTGCAATATGCAATATGTATTTCAAATCGACAATTAAAAAATTTGACTCGGGATAATCCTTGCCTTTTTTAAAATTTTTTAGTTTGATCGTAAGACCGAAATAATAGAATTTAGTGTGCCTATTGAGGTAAGTATTTTGAACCGTTCGGAAAGTATTGCTTCTTAATTTTGTGAAGTTAATTATCTCATATGCTATACCAGAATTCATTTGCGCATACGTAACCATGAGCGAATAAAATCGGCTGGTTCTTCTCACACACCTCACTCAGTTTTTTCAAAAAATAGTATGTTTGAAAAATGCGCGTAGGTGATTCTCGGCTCGTGTGAATGCCACCCATGCTTCTTTCAGGCGGCAAACTTCACAATCATCTTGAATCACCTACTTCACGCACTCGTGAGACAATATACTATTCTATCTTCTTTCCTTTTATTCAATCCTTGCTTTCATGACTAGTATCTTTACATTTCTTCTGTTATTCCTATAATCATTTTCTAAATTAGTTCTCTCCTCATTGCTAAGTTCTTTAATATTCAGCTTTCTCGAGTTTTCTCACTTTTTCTCATTAAGAGTCACGCGGATTTCATCATTCCACCAAGCATTCTCAGCCTTTCTTCCTACAACTGCACTACCGCACACTTCAGATGCACTCTTTATGACACTATTTCGTAGTATTATCTACGCGCCTTCTACATTTTCATTGCCTAACTCTGTTTTCCAGTTTTCTCTATGATACCTAAATATTCATTCAGCTTTTCATGATATACTATTTGTAATTCTGGTTTCTGCGAACTTTTTATTTTAATTCACACCTTCTTCGATTAACTACTGATTCTTCTGTTTCTCTGTCCTTCACTTAGGTTCATTTTTGAAACTATGATGTAGTGATTCGTTCCACATTTAGAACCTCTCATATCTCTTGGATTTCTCACTAGCCCTCTCAGTTTCTCATCTGCTGCAACAAAGTCAATCCTACTGAGGCTTTTGCCTCTGTACTAAGTATAAATGTAAATCATTTGATGTCTTATTCAAGTATTTGTAACAAACCAGCTTTTTTAAGATCAAGCTAATCAATTTCTCCCCGTTAGCGTTCGTTTTTGGATCTCCGAAATCCCTACTGTCACCATCAACTGAAGCGTAGCATGATACAATAAGGCTGCGTCTAGTCGTCCCGAAACTCGGGACGGCTAGCAGTTTTGCGCTTTTGGCTAGTCATCACAGATTTTGGGATGAATACCATTTTTCACACATTTGATGGGAATCACGTGTTGCATTCCACAGAGACATGGGTCATTTTTGATGACTAGTGTTATTATTTGTGAGGAAAAATCGTTCAAGTCCAGATAGTTTTCTACCAGCCTGATCATGCTTTTGTGACCGATCACGCCAAGATTACCATATCCGTGGCGATGAACTTTAATGCAGATTCTTATAGGATTTTCTGCAAAAAATACGAATCTGTTAGCCTTGAATCGATATTTTGAATAGCTTTTGAGATAACAATTCTTTTACTCTCTTTTTTAATGTTCATTTCGATAGAGGACTTTTTACAAGGAAAACGAATCAAATACTTATATCTTAAATATTATTTCTGTGTCCACTGACAGGAGTGTCTTCTCGCCCCCCACAAAATGTTGGAAAGGAGTAGGGATGTGACCTACATTGTTTCTGTGGCCAGTCACAGGAGTGTCTTCCCGCCCCACGAGACATTGGAAACGGGTAGGGATCTGACCCACATTATTTCTGCGACCAGTCACTGGGGTTTCTGCCTGCCTCTCTTGAAAACTATTCAAGATAGTCGCCACGGATATCATAATCTCCCTCCTATCAATCTTCTTTGACCAATCACTCTTTTGTGATCAGTCACTATACTATGATGAAACCCCTATCTCAACTGGGAAAGGGGGCGAAAGGTTTCAACTTTACTATCCATCTCCCCTTTCTAATTCCCCATTCATATTTTTCCCCATCTTTTTTTCATTCATCTTCATTTTTTTATATTTTTTTTCAGGAAGTCTAGTCAAATGTGTTGTAGCATGTAGATTTGTCCTACAGAGTGTATACAATGGAATCGCCGACAATTCTTAAAATACAAAAGTTATACATTGCATGGTGACAACACAGTGTCTCTAGAACGTGGGATTTTTCGGCTCCCACCACTCCCCCATCTGGAAGCAATACATGTAAACGTAGCGCGTCGGTGAGTCGGTAGTGTTACATGTTGTGTAGACCGGCCTCGTGTAAAGCCGAAAATGCACGAACACGAACAATTCTAACTACGAATTACTTGCCGAGTTCGCCCGACTTCAGGATTCGGCTTCGCTGGCTATTAGGAGGTTTGAGTTGATTTTTCTTGACAAAAATTGGCAACTAAAAGAAACACTTCAAATACATGTAATGAAGCCTTGAAATATTTAATGATTATGTTTTTTAGGAATTTTTATGGAATGTTTTAGACGATCCGATTCTACAGGGAATAGATTATAAGACACTGGAGGTTTGTGAAGTTTAAATATATTGAATATATGTACATGGGATTTTGAGGTTAGGTTGATAATATCTATCACTTTCAAGTGGTTTCATCATTCATAATTATTAAATTATTAATCAAAATTTTTATGTTGTATATGTTGTATACTTATATATATATATATGTTGTATACTCACCTCTGATAATTACCTCTCTTTTCAAGCTATTTTAGGCAATAATCACAATTTTTTGGATTTTAAAAGAAAAGCCGAAAAATTATTAACTTGAACTTATATGCTTTCTTAATATATGAAAACTTTACAAGACCTTCAATGTCTTGAATTACTTATCTCAACATTACAAACTTGAATTTTCCCAATTTTATTTTAACTGAAAAGTAATTGTGATTGGAAATTAAATGTAAATGATTGTGAAACAAATTCAACAAAATTTATTTTATAAAGAAACATCTCATGATTTTAAAAGGACGAAATGATTTTTAAGGTAAGTCTTTGTAGTATATTTTGATAACTAATGAACATATTTTTAGAATACTTTTCCTTGATTCTGCCACAGTGTCAAGCATGATACAAAAACCGTCGTGAAATTTCAGATAAAAACTGTATTCCGTATACATTAATTTTAGAAATGAAAAATGTTACCAGGTTTGACCCTAAGGAATAGATTTCAGGAATGAAATTATAAAAATATCTCCATAAGTTAGTAAAATTATCTATTTATTTATTATATATGTATATATATATATATTATATCGTATAAAAATTCAATAAAAAAATCTTAAATGTTAGGAGTATTTGAATGCTACAATTTTTAATGTTGTCAAATTTTTAAAAATAATTGATCAAATTTAATATGTACTTTGAATGAACTTTCTTAAATTGCATGAAACTTCTAACAAGTAAACAAATTATATCTTTAAATATACAGGGATATATATTTTTTTCGAGACAGTTCAAAAAATTTAGACACTCAAATCAGTATTAATAGAATCTGAAAATTCTTGAAATTAGCTGAGTTAGCGTGAGTTAAAGTGAAGAAAAGTTGAAATTTTCTGTTTTGGATAAATCTCATTTTTTCCAATTATTCAAAAAACTACAAAACCTACAAATTCTGTAGATAAAAAAAAGATGCACCTTGCAATTG
>JAUMHM010121779.1:0-19883 GCA_032362435.1 Melikaiella ostensackeni | reverse complement strand
GTGGGTTGCTCAATTACAAAGCTCAAGTTTTAGTAAAAATAATTAACAACAATTTATTCAGAATTTAACAGAAACTTCACACACCCCGAGGGTTTAACGAGAGAACAGTAACATAGGTATAAAGGTTACTGTATCAATACATAAATAACAGTGGGGTACTATTCGCAAAATAGATAGAAAATTAGGAACTGATCGCGATTAAATAATCGTGAGGGGTCGATCATGGAAAATATACAACGAAATAAAATTAACGGTAACCAAAATTTAGAATGTATAATGCTAAGAAAATCAATATCAAAGACCGTAAAGAGGAGATAAAATTGGCAAGCAAAGGGGGTTTCCGCTTAACAAATAAGTAATGGGGTTCACAATTCAAGATTACAAGATACGAATATCAAAATATAACGATATCATAAAATACGCAAGATATTACGAATAATATGACTGGTGAAAAGGGTTCTCGGGAGTACAAAGGGAGTTCTTTGAAATGAATACAAAATGAGGTTCTTAAAATAAATGTAAAAGGGACTCTCCAAAAAGTTTACACAAAAAAGAGGGGGGTTCTCGAAATAAATACAAGAAGAAATCTCTAAAATGCGTGTAAAATGGATCTTCGAAAGAAATATAAAAGAAAAATAAAAGGCAGGGAGGGAAATTCTCGAAACAAACATTAAGAAAAAGAATTGAAACGCAACAAAATGAGACATAATAATTAAAATATAGGGGAATGGGACGTAAAGAAGTCGAAACATTACAAATAGGGACACTAAAATTTAAATATTAGGGAAGAGAACACGAGAAAGTTGAAATACGATAAAATGGGATATTAAACTTTCAAATGTTGGGGGAGGGGACGCAAGGGAGTCGAAATGCGATATAATGGGACAATATATTGTTAAACGTTGTAAAGCGGGACACTATGATTTTAAATATTAAGGGGAGGGACACAAGAGAGTCGAAATGTGATAAAATGGGACATTATATTTTCGAACATTATGAAGCAGGACACTAAAATTTTAAACATTAGGGGAAGGGACACAGGAAAGTCGAAATACGATAAAAGGGGACATTAAACTTTCAAATGTTGGGGGAGGGGACGCAAGGGAGTCGAAATGCGATAAAATGGGACACCATATTCTTAAACATTATGAGGCGGGTCCCTATAATTCAAATATTAGGGGAAGGGACACAGGAAAGTCGAAATACGATAAAAGGGGACATTAAATTTTCAAATGCTGGGGGAGGGGACGCAAGGGAGTCGAAATGCGATATAATGTGACATTATATTCTCAAACGTTATAAAGCGGGACACTATAATCTTGAATTTCAGGGGACGGAACGAAAGAAAGTCAGGGTACAACAGAATGGGGCATTATGGTTTCAAATATTGGGGAACGGGACGCAAAGGGGTCTGGGCAGGAATGGGACACATGAAAAACGTGGTAAACTGGTAGCATTGGCGATCAATTCGGCTCGGCACTCTGGATCAAAATACAAGTTTACAAGTACATATTGATAAAAAAGTCAAGCAAAAATCCACTAATATCACAATTTAACCAAATATACAATATTGATTATTTAGCTAAGGGAGTCGAATTACTGCCAAAAAAAAGAACATACAATAAGAGAACAATAAAAAAACAAAAAACAAAAATAAATTGACTTGGCTAAGTCAGCAGAAGAGGACGAAATCCTACGTTAAGCAATTGTTGTTTAGGAAACCCAGGCCTCGTGTCGACACGTCGAGTGTACATTGTAGAAGTGAAAAAATACAACTAATTGCGTCGAACGCTGGCTAGTGAGCAGCGCTCCCTCGATTAGACAATTAGAGGAGAGGACTGATGCGCGCGACCCTAATTTCGGTAATTTGCACGGTCCAGAGAAAGATAGCCGATGAGATACGCTTCCGATTCGTCCATCCTATCGTCCTGTCCTTTCTCCGCCGGTCCTCATCAGCCAACGTCGGGCGAGAGAGAGATTCCGAACTCCTTCGGACGAGAGGGAGTGAGCGGCAAGAATCATTCCGTCGTTGCCTTCAGGGCTGGCTGTATTCTGGCGTTGAGGTGGAGAACGAGGAGCCCTTTCTCCTTGCTGTAAGTACGGAGTGGACTATTCGATGCTCCCGATAAAAAAGAGAAAACAAAAAAAAAGGCATCAAAAGCCAAGAAATGCCTGTTCACAACAGAAACATTCATAAAGATAATAGTCTTTAGGCGAAGTTACCTATTCTCCTGAAGAATCTTGTAGTAACCGCCTCGGTCAATTCTCAACAGGAACGTGCCTTCGATCTCAGACCACCAAAAGAATAAACCCTTTCTATCCTTACTGGTATAATCATTTATTCCACCTGGATGTCAGAAAGATACGCGATAATAGAAAGTCCAGAAGTTTGTGTGGGGACCAGTAATGCGAAGATATGTTGAGGGTAGGGGTGGTGATGGATCCCTTCGAGTATCTGCGTGGGTGACTCTTGCTCGAGACCGCGGAATTAGGAAATTTAACAGAACAAAACAAAAATTAAACAGCCCTAATTTCTTAAAATCGAGCATAATAACTTACAAATTAAATTAATGAGATAAATGATCTAAGCATAAAATAAATTCATAAACGTGTAATAAAGCAAAATTAAATGAGAACAATAAAGCAGAAGAGAGGAGTGCCGAATTTCTACCTTCTGTGTGAAAACGAGAGCTTTAATTTCAAAATAATACATAAAGAATCGAATTTGTGAGTTGCAGAAAATCTGCAACGTTACAAACTATATGAACAAAACCCTGTAATTTTTTTTCAAATACATTTTTTTTAAATTAGAAAGATCGAGTACTCTTACTTTTTGGACATCTCTCGTTTATAAGTTTGAATGCAGATCTAAAAAACTTTGATAATTCCTGAAATACATGCATAAAAATGAGTTTTCTCGTGAAAGTTGATGCCCTTGATTTTTATGGATATATTTCACGAATTATTAAAGCTGTTCAGATTTATATATCATTTGATGTACTTTGATTATAATTTTCATCACGAATGAGCAACGAATACATATTAGTTCATCGCGAATACATATTAATTCATCGACAAGTTTTTTTTCTTGGCGTCCAGGAACCGACGTCGAAACTCTGCTCCGATTAACACATTTCTAGAGGAAAGATTATTTATGAAATGGAAAATGGGTTGAGAGAACTAAGGTGAACATTAGGAAACAGAAAGATACATAAAAATATCGAAATTTGTTGAGAAACTGCTGAAGAAGTAAGTTTTTTCTATTTTTATTTTTGTTCAGAATGTGAGCAAAAGTGAAGAATAAAAGTCGAAAGCGATACAAACTTTGAATGCATCTTTTATTATTCTATGCTTGAGCTTGTGTGTGTGTGTGTGTTCACCGGCACTTTTCTCTATCAAAATTAATGTACGAAAACTCGTGAACCGCGACGGATCATTGTCTGATCATCTTTTTTATGTCAAACGTCAATTGAAGAAAGATTTGAGTTTGGTGCCTTTTCTGAATGTGTAATGAGTGTTAAAAGGGGACTACAATGAAAAAAGGACTTAGTCCGCAAAAACCAAACTCGAATCAATAAATTGATGGTGTTATTAGAAACTGACGAATTTTCATTGACTCTACCTGCATTCGGTGAATTCAAACTTCCAATAAATTAATAGAAAATATTGTACAAATTTGAAAAATTTTCATAAAGATCCGTGACCCATGTAGGGGAAAGGTTCCTAAGAATGGCATCCTTTAATCTTTTTTATTAACATATTATGTTCATCACTTACGTAGGTGGATATATTTTTTGTAGCCTTCTAGTTAATCACAAACTGCATTTTTTCAAAACGCAATGAAGTCGTGATTCAATAGTTTGTGGTGATACAAAACTGTAAGTCTCTGTTACTTCATATCGTAAATTTCTAAATTTTTAAAATGTAACGTGCCAAAAGTAGGTAGTATACCCAGAGATACACGGATGACTTTGTAATCTTAGCCAGGGGAGCTCACCTTGAACCGTTGGTGGGTCTAACAAGGTCAGCGCTGCGGAAAAGACAAGCTTTGTCATTTTTACGAGAAAGTACAAAGTGCCGAAGGACAATGCTCCTGCATTTCATGGAAAAAGGCTGATGATCTCAGAGTCGGTTCGATAACTACGAGTAATCCTGGATAGTAAACTGAAGTTGGTCATTTTTGCTTATATACATTTCGTTTTTCTCGCAGAATCAATAACAAGTAGATTACTAATGTTTCTTGCTGTTATACTTTACACTTAGGCAATAATTGTTCATTGTTCAACCAAATTTAGTTAACAAAGTTATTATTTGAGAATTTTTTGATAAAGAGATTTGGTTTCTGAAACAAAATCTACTACAAACATCTCAGAAATGATCCTTAGCTTCGAAAATTCGAAGTTAGATAAAAACTATGCTTTGCTCAAACTGATTTAATGAACAAATGCATCTCTTGGCTGTTTTTCGATAAATTAGTTTCGTTCTCTTTAGTAGAATCAACTATAAATATTCCATCAATAGCCTTTTGCAATGATGTTTTCATTCTTCTAATCATATCGATTGATTTTTGTATTGTTCAATACTCATACATTAATTTTGTGTTTTAGATTGTTGTGTTTTTCAGTTTGAACTTTTTTTTTAACAACGCAGTCATAGATTCTATTAACAGTGTTGAAAGAGAACTATTTGATGCTTTGCTATATTCGAGTTCTAAGATTGCAGAAGTTTTATGCAATCATTTGAAGGAAAAGCATTCCCCTTTTTCGAATTTAGAAAGATTAGTTCGAAATACTCACTCAATATTTTTCACCATCTTTCAACAAGAGGTGGAGATCTTCTCATTGCCATGAGGATAATCTTATTCAGAAAAATATATCCTGGCTAACAAGTTTATTTTCAGTTTCTGAGGCATCCACCTCGCAACCCCGAAAAGCAAAGAGTGTTAAAGAAGGTTCGGAAAAAAAAGAAAAGAAGAAGGGTTGAGTCAATAAAACAGAAGGTGACAAAAAACAATGTTGACATGCTGCTGAACATGCAAATTTTGGACCATAAGACTGCGAAGGAAATTCTCAGGAAAGGTGTTTTAAACATGCCAAGTGGCAAAAAACAGATTTAGAGGACATGGAAGCAAAGCAAATACAATAAGTAATACCGTTTTCTGAGGACGAAGCAATAACGCTTTTTGCTGATCTAAAGCTGAGCAAAAACAAATATGAACTGCTTAGAAAATGTTTGAATGAGAAAAATGTTAATGTTCTTTCACTATAGAGGGCAATTACGAATGCTAAACACCAATACTATCTGCCGAATTCGGCTATAGAAATTACGGAAGCAGGGGCTACTATACTTCTTCAAGAACTACTTGATCATACCGCTGGACGAGTATTGCAAATCGATGATGTTATACCTCATAAACATACGAAAAATTTAAAAATGATAGTGAAATACGATTGTGATGGCATGCCTGGCTTAGATCCATACAACACAAATCTGAAAATTCAATGATTTCAACTTCAAGTCTTTTTTTGATAACAACGGTACCTCTTTCTACCATAACTGCAGATGACGTAACAACAATCTGGCAAAATCCTTGACCTCCCTCTCCAAACTCTTTGTCTGCCTATTTTAATTCATTACGGACAATAGATAAGATATAACTTTTGTTCACTGATTTGTTTATAACAGTAAAATTTTTTTAAATAAATTAATACTGCTGGGCGTCATTTTTAATGAGGTTTTTGCCTTGACGTGGACCATTTTCGGTAAATTTTTTAGAAATTTCATCAAAAATGTCCTCCATTGTAACGATGCAGAATTTAATACGCTTTAACTTGAGAAAAAAACGTGCGAATCGTATGAGTAATTCATTCTGAAAATTGATTTGTCCACAGACGCTGTTCGTTACAGTGGTAACGTGCTCCGGTGGGATTGAATTTGGTGCTGGCGTTAGAGATGATGTATCTGTATTTTGCCTCATCTTCTTGTAAAAGTACGGCGCCCATCCCCTGGGCGCTGCCTTCCGTTTGCAGGATAAATGGAAGCTTTGTATTGGCATTGCTGCCTTTACGAAGTTCGGTAGATGCTCGCGTATCCAGTTACAAGCATATTATGGAACAATCCTGTGTGAAAATAGTATACGTTACAAGGACAGACGAATGAAAGTAAATTTTTTTGCACTGATTTGTAATGCCCCTGCAAAATATGTCAAGCCTAATCCCTCGATTTGGGCATATTTCCAATGTGCCACTTAATTATACTATATGCATTTTGTTCTATTGGGAGTTATGAAAAAACTGATTTCACTATGGTTGGAGTGTCTCCTTGGTGTGGAACCCTCTTCTAGTTCCATTAATGAAATCTCTGCAAGATTAATAGGATTAAGAAAAAGCCAACCAAAAGATTTTTCTAGGCCACCAAGGTCATAAAGAGACATTAATTTTTGGAATCTACCGAGTTCAGGAAATTCCTACTCTACAGTGGACCAATTGTTTTTAAAGGTAGTTTGAAAGAAGGAATGTATACTAACTTCATGGCCTTACATGTAGCAATTACAATCTTATCGAGTCCAGTTATGGTAAAGATTCCAGGAAACATCAGCTACGCCCAAGATCTTCTAGAGTATTTCATTCAAATATTTGAAATTTTTTTCGGAAAAGAATTCATGTCGCACAATTTCCATAATTAACTTCATGTTTGTAAGGATGTTGAAAAATATGGACATGATATGCTCCAATCATGTATACTGTTCTTGAATTTGTATCCGAACATAGAATCAGTTACAAAGATTTAGACGAAGATTTGTAAATAGGTAAACCGTCGATGTCGATCAACAAATGAGGGGCAGAATTTTATAACCGCCTATAAACTTTTTTCGATAAAAGGCGTTGGCCCCTGGACACTTTTCAAACAAGTTTCGGATTTTGATTTTTGCAGTACATATTCTTTTGAGAAATTTGATTGTGCATCTTTTTTCTTTCGACGGAAAAGTTGAAGGTTTTGCCGTTTTCGACGTGAACCCAAAAAACTCGTTTTTTAGAAAACAATTTTTTGGTCTTTTTTTATTTCAGCTCGCCATAATTCAGCTAAATCTTGGAATTTTTAGATGATATTTTCAGAAAATATTCTTTATGATGTTCTACGAGTGATATATTAAACGACATATGAATATTTTCGTTTAAACAAAAGTTTTGGATTTTCATCTAAGACATTGCACAAATCCTGCATTCATATCTTCAAACTCATGGGAAGTCGAGCGAATTTTGAGCAACAAAAAACTCCTAGCCGGAGAGTTGTTCAAAAAACTATTAATATGTTTTTTGCGAAAAGAATCATTTGAAATAAATCATCATTAATATGTTACGAAGGTTTTATTTCAGCCGCGCGGCCCGTTTCTTCTCGCGCAAGTATCGACTCCACGCGTTCACGTGGAAATACAACCTCGCTCGAGACGTTGTATTATTTATTAGTCAGAATTCCATAAACTAAATTATTTATTGTAAGTTATATTTCTTCAAACTCGTTTTCACTGATAGGGTGGATAGGGTTCAAAGAATGAGTAGAAGAATGAAACTAATCGCAGTTATATCATATATAGTGCATTGTGTTTCTTGTTCTGTTTTGTTTCCTCTCGATGTTTGTAAACATACTGGTGCATCTAAGTTTTCATTTCTGTTTCTAAAATGTAATTCCGAAAAAGATCACTTATGTTTTGTCGTTGAGTAGCTCACATCGTTCCATTAAATTATTAGTTATGAGCGAAAAAAAATCGAAGAATTGATGTGATTTTATAAAAATTAAGTATTCTTATAAATACTTCGAATGGAAAATAATTTGCTGCCTACCAACGAGGGTAGGAAGTGAACAAAGCATGATAACTTGTGGGAAAAAATGTTCATGAAACACAGAGAAATAAGGTATGTTCATTGTTTGATTATTTTTATATAAAATTGATTTCTTTTGTATTAGTAATAGACATATTTTTAAAATCAAAGTTTTTTTCATTAAATTCTTTGCATATTGTATACTAGTTGCATTAAACTTTTGACTGATTTGAATTTGAGGAGCAGGGAATTTTGAAATTGTTAAGTATCTTCTATTCTCTCTTTTGATTTGAAAATTCAAAATTTTAAAAATCCCAAAAAATTGTACTATTGGTTCAAAAGTGATAACGAATTTCTTATATGTACAGTTCTTGCTAGTGACCAATGATAAAAAATTAGAAATTTGAAAATTTTTTCCGCCAATTTATAATTTTTTGAGAATGTGCCAAAAACATTTTTTTAATTGTATTGAGTTGAATGCACACTCTTTTCGAGAAAGTTGAATATATCAAATCTGAATCTTGTTCAGCTTGAACTGAAAAAATTTCAGCTTCCAGAAACAAAACGTGATAATTGTAATATTGTACAAAATTTGCGTATTAGTTGTTAGAGCCATTTTCATGTTCATATATAAAAAGAGAAGGAGGACTTTAAATTCTTCAAAAAAATACTTCAAGACGTTGAAAGAAATCTTCCGGAATGTATGTTTCTTCTTTTATGTGTACAAATTTGTATGTAAAATGTATATACATTAAATATAACATTATGTAATTGCAGAGAAATTGAAACTCATGTTTGCCAAATGATTTCATATTTTCATACCTTCAATTCTGACTAATAGATAATACTTCGTCTCGAGCGAAGCTGCATTTCCATTTGAACGCGTGGAGTTGATACATGCGTGAGAAGAAACGGGCCGCGCGGCCGAAATAAAACCTTCGTGATTTTTTAATGATGAATAATTTTGCATGATTTTTTTCGTGGAAAATATATTCATATCTTTCTGAACATCTTTCCTGCTGGAAGTTCTTTGTTGCTTAAATTTCGCTCGACTCCCCACGAGTTTGGAAATATGAAGGCAGGATTCATGCAATGCCTCAGGTAAGAATCAAAAACTTTTGTTTAAACAGAAATTTTCATGTGTCGTTTAATCTACCCCTCGTAGAATATCATAAAGAATATTTTCTGAAAAAAATTAATTCAAAAATTCCAAGAAGTGGCTGAATTACGGCGAGTTGAAGACAAAAAAGACGAAAAAATTTTGTTTTTTAAAAAACGGGTGATTTTAGCTTATTTTGAAAATGGCATAAGCTACGACTTTTTCTTTCGAACAGAAAAGAAGCGAAATTAAATTTACAGAGAGAATATGTAATTTTATAATCAAAACGCGAAACTTGTTTGGGAAGTCTCCAGGGGCCAACTACGTTCAGAGCAAAAGATTTATAGGCGGTTATAGAATCCGGGCCCTCAAATTCACGTTATTGTCGGCATTTCCTTTACAACTACGCTGCTTTAGAATGAAGTCAATAGCTCGGTTTAGCCCAAGATGAAGATACTCTCCCCCATCAGACATGTAAGTAATTTTTGTAGATCTAGGAGTTCGCAGGAGAGTTCTGGCACTGCGTGGTAAGACATAATCAGTAAACTGAATTCATATAAAAAGCAATGCAGGGAGAACAATTAAACAAACTTCGTACAATAAATATGAGAGAGATGAAAATATGGTCTACGAAAATCTGATAAGGATCACAATATGCCATTTATTCTTTTGTTCCCTTACGTGATTATTGAACGCTCCCTAAGTCATCTGCGTCATCTTCAGTATAACTTTCGGCATTTTTATCATCATCCTCAACACTGGTTTTCGAAGACTCTTCTTCCAGATCTTCCTCTTCAAGACTTTTCAGGCAACTTTGAAACTGACAGTAGTTGTAATTATGAGACTGTTTGTTTAGATCCTGATCTACGAATATGCCTTCTAATATTTGACCATCAAAAATGAAGGTCAACAATAATATATACTTTTCTTTTACTTTCGATCATTTAAGTACTCTGGGCTGTACTCTGGGTTGTTTGGAGGAAAAATACTCAGCTGTCTTTTGAGCCTAAAATGAAACAAAAAAATGTTCGAGTGTCGAATAAAAGTGAAATATATTTTTGACTTTCATTTTTGGAGGGCAAATATTTATTTCTTCAAGAGAAAAATTGTGATCAATGAGAAGATCGTGAAAAATCCTATCGTAACTGTAAAAGATGAAGTTTTTTTTCATTGATATTAAAAAAGATCCAAGTCGGTGAATTCGAAGGAACACGTAAAAAATCGAAAAATATAAGGCCCCCCCCCCTCTCAATAAATATTGATCCCAACGGCGAAATTTTTTCCCCATGAATTATCATCCAGTAGGACAACATTTTGCCGAAGTTTAAGTCCGATTGGAGAATATTGGCTTTTTAGGTGGGGTCACTTCAGAAATAACGCCCCACCTTTGAAAAAATAGATCTACCCCCTCGGTGATCCACTAGGTTTTTTCAGTTTCTGACATCCTCATTATGACCCGTCCTACTACATCGCTGAACAAATTCAATTTTTTTTTTATGTCATTTAGATTTTCATGTCACTTAGATTTTCGAAACTGAAATTATGTTCGGAACAGAGGAGTTTCCAGTGTTCAAACTTCTCAAGTCAAAATTATACTTTGTCTAGTTACGACCTTTTATTAATTCATATGAAACATTGAGTGGCTTCAAATGTCATTCAGAATGAGAGTTAAAAACAATCCACATGAATTTGGATAAAAGTATATATTTTTATAGGTGGCGACGTTTCGGTCTTAAATAGACCCTTTTCAAGCCTTTAATAAAACCCAATCTTATAATAGAGATAACAGTGATAAGAAATTGAAATTTGTAAGAAATTTTTTTTTTTTTAAACAATTAGTAAATTTTCCAATTTGAAAGTTATGTAATAAATACTTACAATGTCAAAATAGTTGTGTATACAAAATGACAAAAATGTCAAATTTCCGCTAAATTCCAATCCTAACCTCATTCTACATATTTCAGAGAAGAACACGGTAAAAGAAGTTGTGATTAATATATGATAAACTCTCCACAAGTCTGAAAATTATTTGATGTAAATGGAACTGTGATTTCAATATTGAAAAATTCAATATATGTAAAATTTTTTTGAGGTTATGTCAAAACATAGTTTTAACTTCAGTTTAAGAATGACTTACCAATTTAAGAAAATTACATTAAATGATTCCGTAAGAAATACTTCTTTTTGGCAATGAGTGTTAGGAATGGAATTTATAATTCGTAAATCACATTTTAAATTTTGATTTGGACGTCTCATTACAAACACAAACAAATAATAATGCAAGTCATTAACGAAAGTAAGAGTTCTAAAAGGTACTGAATCTAATTGAGTGTTCTCAAATCGATCGATTTACACATAATGGCGCCAACTGACTTTGAATTCAATAATCATTACCCCGTTACCAATAATAGTTTATTGAAATTTGAAAACCAAATTGATAAAAAATTTCATTAATTTAAACTAGAATATTATAATGTAAAGGAAGCCTAGAATTTTCATATCGAAGATTTACACAATTCTTTCTTTCATGATATAAAAGGATTCCGAGGTTAAACGTTTGTTTAGATTTGATTCTTGTTTCAAAGTAATTGGATTGTCTAAGTCAAAATTGTGTGTGAATTCTAAACAATGTTTTACTAACGCTTTAGAATTGTCATGATTCCTTACATTTCTATGATGTTCTTTTATTCGTTGATCTAATTATTTACCTGTTTGTCCAATGTAACTGGCTTTACAATTTATACATTTAACTTTATAAACTACTTCAGTTATTTTTGATTTTGGTAACGGATCGTCAGCGCTTTTAAATATGTTGCTGTTACTTTTAAAAGGCTTATGGATAACTTTAACATTATATTTTCTAAGTAAGTTTGTGATTTTATTCGAAAGACCAGGAACATAAGGACAAACAGTCAAACCAACATTTTTTTTCAATTATTTTCTCTTTAGATTCCATGTTGTAAATCAAGTGCTCTCTCGTTTTTATCAACTGTTTAACCGAGAGTACTAGATAACCATTGTTAAAAAAGATGTGAGTTAAAAATTTCAAATTATTTTTCCTGAATTCTAAAGAGGATAATTTTATAGCACGATCAATCAAACCAAATATCATGCCTTTTTTTGTGTCCAAGCATGCTTAAAATTACAATCCAAATATCTACCAGACCAAGTAGGTTTTTGATACCAGTTAGTAAGTAAATAACCATTTGAAGACCTGATGATAGAAATATCCAAAAAATTTAAAGTTTTCTTTTTTTCTTTTTCTATAGTGAACTGAAGTTTAGGATGGCAAGAATTGAACGTTTCTGATGTCTGGTCTACAAGTTGTTTAGGAATTATTAAAAATATATTATCCACATAACGTCTATAAATAATGACCTTAAATGGAAGATTCTTTAAATATTCTTTTTCAAGTTGTTCTATTACTAAGTTAGAAACTACTGGTGATAAAGGAGAAACCATTGCAACACCATCAATTTGTTTATAAATCGTATTATCAATTTT
The DNA here is from genome assembly GCA_032362435.1 of Melikaiella ostensackeni. Lineage (NCBI taxonomy): Eukaryota > Metazoa > Arthropoda > Insecta > Hymenoptera > Cynipidae > Melikaiella > Melikaiella ostensackeni. The sequence continues at coordinate 7,460 of JAUMHM010121779.1, read as the reverse complement.
GAAATAAGTAGATCTAAGACAAAATTCTACAGCATTCTTGAATTCGTCTCTGGGGATTAGAGTGTATGGTGCAATATTATCCCATTTTTCACTAATGTACTCGTACCTAAAGACTGATTCAATAGGCATATGTGGGAACATCCCTATCACACACAAGGATATCATGATATGGTCCTCGGGAATAGTTTAATGTCTTAAATCATTAACTAATTGCCAACTGTCTTTCAGATGATAAAAAGTTTTACCTGTTACCTGTGTTAGTATGAAAGATGAAAAAGAAGCCATGGAATGAGTGGCACTATTAATAGTGGAAATTATAATTCTTAGAGGATTATCAGATTTATGGATCTGAGGCAAGCCATACGCCCTTGGTATGACAGCCGAGTAAGAACGTAATGACTTTGCCTCTTGATTGCTAAGCAAACCATTTTTCTCTCATCTATTACCAATTATATTAAGGCCTTTTTCGGTCGTGGCTGTGTATACAAAATTCATAAGCTTATACTGCGAATGATCCTCTAATAACATTATCATCTTATCATTGTAATCAGATTTGTTCATGGCAACAGTCGTGTTTCCTTTATCAGCTTTCATGAAGAAGATGTTAGAATTTTCATTAATGAATTTAATTACTGAACTTAATTCAAGTTTGTCATTAAATCTTGAACTGTTATGTCTTAGAGATGAAATATGATCAAATAATAAGTGAGAACATTGTATTCTAATTTAATTTTGCTTTTCTTTAGGAATACTCCAAATTCCAAATTCAACCGCAGCTATAAAATCGTGAGAAGGAAAAATGCTATTGCTTATACTTGCATTTACGAAACTAGGACCCAAAGAAAGAACTCTTACAACCTCGTCATGAATCGAAATATCAGTCAATTTTCCAAACCAATTATCTAGAATGGTTATAGAATTTTGGAATTCGTATTTTTGTCATTTCAACCAATCAAATTTCTTGCACATTGTATGTTTAAATTGAACGAAATTTCTATTATATTTGTCATTTTGAAAAATCATGAAAGAAGCAAAAATATTGAAAGGTAAAGCTCTGAATAAAGTGTCATGTAAAATTCTCAATTGTACATTGATACTCTCAGTTTCATAGTGTACATCTTTGTTTCATAGTGTTCATAGTGTACATCAGTGTACTTTGTTCATATTGTACATCAGGTCTTCATATGGTTATTTACTTACTAACTGGTATCAAAAACCTACTTGGTCTGGTAGATATTTGGATTGTAATTTTAAGCATCCTTGGACACAAAAAAGGCATGATATTTTGTTTGATTGATCGTGCTATAAAATTATCCTCTTTAGAATTCAGGGAAAATAATTTGAAATTTTTGATTCACATCTTAGTTAACAATGGTTATCCAGTACCCTTGGTTAGACAGTTGATAAAAACAAGAGAGCACTTGATTTACAACATGAAATCTAAAGAGAAAATAATTGAAAAAAAATGTTGGTTTGACTGTTTGTCCTTATGTTCCTGGTATTTCGAATAAAATCACAAACTTACTTAGAAAATATAATGTTAAATTTATCCATAAGCCGTTCAAAAGTAACAACAACATATTTAAAAGCACTAAAGATCCGTTACCAAAATTAAAAATAACTGGAGTAGTTTATAAAGTTAAATGTTTCAATCGTAAAGCCAGTCGTTACATTGGACAAACAGGTAGACAATTAGGTCCTCGCTGTTACGCTTCGAGGCTCATTCTTCGTGCTTGTAAGCAACAAACTGTCCTCTCCTACAAGAAGCACCTTAGGGTATTCTTGTTTGGTCCCATTCGATATCGAAACAAATTAGTTGTTTCTTTACTGTATCTGCAAACAGTTTTTCTCTACCCATACCCTTCCATAACAATTATACAGCGTTAATAAAACATTGTTTATAATTTACACACAATTTTGACTAAGACAATCCAATAATTTTGAAACCAGGATCAAATCTAAACAAACGTTTAACCTTAGAATCCTTTTACATCATGAAAGAAAAAAAATAGTATAAATCTTAGATATGAAAATCCTAGGCTTCCTCCACATTATAATATTCTAGTTTAAATTAATGAAATTGTTTATCAATTTTGTTTCTAAATTTCATTAAACTATTATTGGTAACGGGGTAATGATTCTTGAATTCAAAGTTAGTTGGCGCCATAATGTATGAATTGATCGATTTAAGAACACTTAATTAGATTCAGTACCTTTTAGAACTCCTACTTTCGGAAATAACTTGCATTATTATTGGTTTGTGTTTGTAATTAGACGTCAAAATCAGAATTTTAAATGTGATTAACGAATTTTAAATTCCATTCTTAACACTCATTGCCAAAAAAAAAGAATTTTTCACGGAATCATTTAATGTAATATTCTTAAATTGGTAAGTCATTCTTAAACTAAATTTAAAACTATGTTTTGACATACCCTCAAAAAAATTTTGCATATATAGAATCTTTCAATATTAAAATCACAGTTCTATTTACATCAAATAATTTTCAGACTTGTTGGAGAGTTTATCATATATTAATCACAACTTCTTTTACCGTGTTCTTCTCTGAGATAGAATGTGGTTAGGATTGGAATTTACTTCTGTATTTCTCACATACGCTTATGAATTCTAATAATAGCCTCCAAATGTAGGAAATTTAAATTTGAATTTTTACATAATTAAAAATTTTGTAATTAAATTATAACTCATATATGAAGTGCATTAAAAAAATTTCAAAATAAATATGAAAATTTCTAGCCATAATTCCTTAAAAATACGATTTTCTAAAATAAAAACACGAATTTTAAGGACTTAACTCTTAATGTAGGAGAGGTGCTCATATGAAGCTCTTTTCGACTAAAAAAACGAGAATTCTGTTTTAGAATGTAAAAAGCTGAAATGTCCGAGTCTTTCTATCCCATATTCTATTTTTCGCGCACTTTTTTTTCAATTACTTTTCATCGAATTTTCTACAATTCCAATCATTTTCAACTTAGAAATATCATTAGTATGTTATTGTGAAAATATTTCCCTGGCCAATGTATGTATTTGTTTAACTTTACCCATATCCTTTCCACGCTTGCTCTTGTCTAGTGAGTTAGAAATATTTTTTCCGAAGTTTCAAGGGGAGTAAATTTTTTGATAATGTTCTAGGTAAGTTTAGAGAGATTGACTTCGGTTATTGTGCAGAATAGTTCACCTAACAAGGAATGAAATATGTACCAAAATAATAAGTGCTATCAACTATCTCTGTTTTATTTTCAGGAAATAATGATTTTCTAATCTAACGATGTTTTCATTTTTGTATCTGTTGTTTTTCTATAAGTTACTCCTGATGAGGAAGTCTAAATTGGCTTCGAAACGTGTTAGTCCCCAATAGTATAAAAAAGACGGAAGAGAGAGAGAGTGTGAGGTTAGCTTTGGTTGACTGTTTATTTTCCTCTCTCTTTGTTTTTGTTGTACATTTATTGTACATTTGTCTCTAGTGACTCGAAAAAGCAGGTAGTCTCGAAATCTATTTTTGATCTGTGACTTTTTTGAGTGTTCTTTTCTAGCACACGAAAAATTTTCAAAAGAAAATAGATCTTATTTCGATCTTCAAGAAATCTTCACATACAAATAATTCAACTTTCATATTGTTTTTATGTAAGCAAGCATAATTTAATATTTGCACAATTACGTCTCTAGAGGAGAATACTGTACCTGCACCTCCTTCTGCCCCTTCTTCAACTCAACCAACTCCTGATGTTGAAAATTCTGTTACATTCGCTTCTTAATCATACCAAGATCAATCAAATTTATGAAATTTGTAATCCACGTTAAATGAGTGCACACAAAATTTTGTTCGTAGAACAACTTATTTAATAAAAGAGCTTAGTGAAAGTAATTCCACTTTTGAAGTCAATAAAATTTTCGCTGGAAGTGGTATTGGTATCATTTAGAAAATTTAAAGAACGAATATGGATATTAGGGTTGGTCAAGAAAAAATTGGTGATAAGAACAGCTTAGAATTGAAAAGTTTAATTTTTTGTTCTTTATGACCTGTGTAAAAATTGAAATAGAATGATCAATATTAAGGTTCTGCGGGCGAAAATGAGTTTAAAAAATGTGTAAATCTCTAAATTTTGCAAAGAATGCTGATATTAATATTTTTTCGTAATCTACCTCATATGCCAAATTTTCAAAAATCTTGTAAGATTGCAAAATTTTCAGTTTTTCCAGGACAAAGTCTCATTTTCATTTATGTCAAATAACTAAAATTAGTTTTAGAAGCTTCATAAACTATTCTCAAATTTTCTTAAGCATTTAGAAACTTTTATCATATTCAAAATTGACCTAAAAAGAATGAGAAGATTTCAGCAGCTAGAGAGCAAGTTTCTTTGAAATGAAACTCTTCTCGTAATATGCTGCATGCAGTGTCGGATAAAAACTCAAAGATTCCTGATTTTCTGGAAAAAAAATCCAGACGCAAACTGGGTGACCAAAAGAAAGGAAGGAGTTTAGAGAATTGCCTCGCCAGCCTTGCATATCAGGGCAGAATGTCTGGTAAGAGCGCCTCCATAAACCACAAGGCCCATTTTCCGACAATTTTGACCCCCTCCCCCACCCTGCACGTGGCCTGTTTTCCCGACTTTTCCTGTAGCTTTTTGTCATTGTGAGACACTAAGTTGGACCTCCCATCTCCCAAACAAACCACGTGGTTCATGAAAAGCTCCTTTGGTATTAAAAACGATGACATCAGGAGTTTTATATTTTGAATTGAATAGATCAGATACAATTTTGTTATACAGTTTTGAGTTAGCACTAATAGAGAAAATTTCTAATTTAATCTTTTTAGTTAATTAATAGGTGAACTTCTTCTATTGTAGGTCCAACTTAGGAAGAACTATCCCTGGCGGAGATGAACGAAATAATGATACGACTCAGAATTTGAAATTGCAGCCACAAAATAATGCGGGAAATACCAGCCTATCATTTTTTGATTCTGACAAGTGTCCGAAATTTCCAATAAGAACTCAGGCTGATCTTTCGGCAATAAGTGAAAGGTTGACAAACAGAGTGTTCAAAAACAGAATGGTAAATTTATCCAAATGGTTCATGATACTGAATTCTTAATGAAAGAAAATATGAGTCTTTTAATGTGTTTTATACTTCGTAATGTATGTTTGCACTCATACAAATATATGCGCTTCAATCTACTTAACTGAGATGATTGATTTTATGTTCCCAGGCTCAGGCATTGGGAGCTGTTGGTGTAAAAGGCATGAGCAATGTGCTGGCAAATATCTGCTACAAGTTTCTCTCCAATTCCGTAGCACTTCCTTATAGCTGGTCAGGAAGGAAGAAGTGAAAATCTTCTCTTGAAGACACCAATTTCGCAACCTCAATTATAAGTAAGTCATATTAACATAAAATGCATAAAGCATACAAATCAGAACATACAAAATCATTGAAAGTGTCTCAAGCAAGAAACAGATCGGTCAGAAAGGAGTAAGTGAATTACTTCCATGCAAGTGAATTAGTTTCATAAAACTGAAACCAAATTTATAAGCTCTCGAAATTATCCTAAAATTTTGTTCAGCCTCTGAAATCTTTCTCATCTCTCTCATTGGCTATACTCCGCAGATTACAAACATAATTATCATTAGTCATGTTTGAAAAATCTTCCAATAGCGACTTTTTAAAACTAATCTTGGCCCTGAGAAAGTTCAAAATATTGATCGATGTATTACAAGTTTAACGTGGCTTATACTGGACCCAATAATAAACTTTTTACTATCAGGCCGCCTTTGATTTCTGAAAAAAAAAAGAATTCTATACACCCTGATGCAATAGAAAATTTATCACAATAAGTGAATTGAAAATTTCTTCATTTTCACAACGTGAAAGTGAATCACGCTATATAATCGGAATTCATATTTTAAATTTTCTCTAAAGTACCGAAACCAATTAACAGTATTCTTTCGTAGAAAAGAGAAAACCACCGGTGACGAACAGGACGAAGAGACGAAAGACGAGAAATTTAATGAAGATGAATTTTAGAAACCGAGGTACAGAAATTAATATAACATACATTTAGTATAATAGACTTTAACAAAATGTAGAAAATTTTGCGTTATGGACCTACTTTAATCGATTGTGGAGCACGAGACATGCGATGAGAATGTATTCATTAAAGCCGAAGGAGTTTTAACAAAAAAAAGGTTCGGTCATTTCAACGTGGATGGTTCTGTTTATCGTTTCAAGGTCGGCGTTTGACCATTTGATGAGCACAAAAGGGTACTTGAGGATAGGGATGGCATATGTGTTAATAGCCCCGATTTTATTGGCTGAATTGAGAGAATTTTCTAGAACCAATCCGAGTCTTGTAGTGAAGGCAGTCATTCGGCTTTTCTTAACTATCGTATGCTGAATACCCTAAGAGTCAAGAATACCTAGTTATTTATATGACTCAGCCTTAACCTTTGCCTCGATGTGATCCTCATTTTCGTCCTCTAATTCTGCGCTCCTTAATTATCCCGTGATTAAATGCACTGTTCTGCATTTATCTAGTCCAAATTCCGTGTGGATATCATTGGAAAACTGCTTCGTTACATGGATCACTTGCTGTAGTTTCTTGTTTGAAGTAGCGTACAGTTTTAGGTCATCCATAATGGGTAAGTTGATGACCGTTCTTCTTATCGTGTACTTTGAATCCATGAGAAATGCTATTCAGTGTTCCGCTTATCTATCATATTATTATTATCGATATTATTAATGTAGGCCCACCCTCCATCCACAGGTACTCATGACCCGGTCCTTCGCTACTAAACACGGTCGTGAAACGCGGCAAGTGCTTAGTAGATTTTCTGGTGTCAGTCGATGTTTCGGAACTCTATATTCTGCTTGCGCATTCGTCGTAATTTGCAACTAATACACACTGAAGAGCGCATATATAGGGATCCAACATTCATACGGGAGAGCCTGTTTATAGGGATCCAACATTCATACAAACGCTAGTTCCAATGCCAACGACTGAGACCAACGATTCAAAATACACTGAGAGTGCCTAATAAGTCAGAGCGCAATATATCATTCCGAGAATTTCGTTCGAGGATCAAGGGTCGAAGGGGTACAGAGAGCGGCACTCTAGAGCCAGCCAGTGTTCATTATTAAAAAAGGTCCATACCTTATGATAACAAAAATCCACATTTGTACAAAATTGAGTTGATGAATATTCTTTATTTCTACTAGAAATAGTTCATACGGCCCTGACTGTTGACATTGGAGTCGCTCCGCTATATGTCCAAGGCCATACGAGGGTCACTCAACAAATACTTAGCCTACAAAAGAAAAACGAAAATTTTGGAAAAGTGGCAATTTATTTTTCCACATAATCTCCTCTGAACTCAATACACTTGGCCCAGCGATGCTCCAACTTTTTCAACCCGTCCAAGAAATACGTTTTCTCAAGGTCTGCAAA
>JAUMHM010121764.1:0-19885 GCA_032362435.1 Melikaiella ostensackeni | reverse complement strand
CCATGCATTTTTTGAATTCAGGCCTCGTGAACAATCAGCGCCACCTGTCGGCCCCAGTCAAATCTCACGACGCTTTACTTCAGTGTATTCTGAGTGAAAAGCCAGGGGGCTGGGCTGTATAACTTATATTCAATTAGTTTAAACTGCTTGTAAGTATGTCGAATATGCGAGGAGAGTGAAGTGCAAGGAGAGTGGATTAAGTCTTTCCATGTTAGATTTTCAACGTAAAATTTAATTCTTAAAAGGAATCAAGGACAAAGGCGGCACTTGACACTCGGCGATCAGTGTGTTTTTAACTTCGACTGAAAACGTGCTAAAAATGATCCCATTCATTAATACGGAAACAAGAGTAACAAGACGTGTGATACACATTTATATCGGTTTCTGAATTTCTCTCCAGTATTTAATGTTTTATAATTCAGCCAGGAATGCGAAGTGATGCGTCACTCGAGGTTTTCTACGTAAATAACAAATGACGTAATTTACGTCGAAAACGGAAGAGAACTGGTAAATTACATGGTGAACGCTAATGGGGTGAAATACCTGGTAAATTACTGTAGAAAACCACGTAAATTACCTAAAGTAATTTACGTATCCAACTTTGAATTCAGTGCAGTGTCGCCGTGTCTTTAGCTTTTCGTTCTCAAATTATATATTGACAAAGTGCACTGTTTGCGCATGAAAATTATGTCTTATACACTTCGCCCTTCCCAAGAATTAAAAGATGCTTTCAGATTTGAGGAATTTGATGTGAATAAAAAAAAACCTGTTCAAAAATAAAATAGCTATAGGGCCCGCTTAGGCCCATGGCGAAATCTTCACACGGGTTATTTTCAATTGTTGAAAATTTGCATAGCGGTAATTGTGCCCATAATTAATAACAGAACAAAGGGCCGAGCGGAATAAGCATGTGAAATCTGCCCCCGCACGTATAAAGCTGAAATTAATTTCACAAGTTCGTATCCATGTGGTATGAAACTCCACCAAGTTTCAACCTCAAAATCCCATTCTTGTGGGAGATATGGGTGGGGAAAGAAAAATAAAAAAAGTGATTATTCTCGGAAATGGCTCGACCGATTTTAATGAACAAAATATATGTCTTAAAGATCTCTGGATAATTTAAGAAAAATTGATAAATTTCTTGAACAAAAAGTAAGCATAAAAAATTATTTTAAAATTTTGAACTTTTTTTTTCTTATGTTGTTTTAGAGATACCACTTTTATTTTTTTAGGAAAACATCCTTGCACTCTATACTAAATCAATGTACGTGACGGCGCCGCCCGTTGCTGAGGTTCACGGTGGATGAATGGGGCTCTTTTTTAAAGGACGCCTCTTCTTTGCTAATACATGTATAGTTTTAAGAATTTACCACGAGAAGGTTGCAGTACGTTTTTAAAATCCTTATTATCAGGGTGCTTTCTTAAAGCAAGTCCCCTCGCCTCTCATATCAGCTCATAATCGTCGGGGTGCTTTTTTAATATGAGTCTCCTTGCCGCTCACATCAGTTCATAATCTTCGGGGTGCTTTTTCAATGTAAGTCCCCCTGCCTTTCACATCAGTTGATAATCATCGGGATGCTTTTCTAATGCGAGTCCCCTTGCCTCTCACATCAGTTCATAATCGTCGGGGTAATTTTTGAATGTGAGTCCCCTTGCCTCTCACATCAGTACATAATCGTTGAAGTGCTTCTTTAATGTGAGTCCCCTTGCCTCTCGCATCAGTTCATACTCGTCGGGGTGATTTTTGAATGTGAGTCCCCTTGCCTCTCATATCAGTTCATAATCGTCGGGGTAATTTTTGAATGTGAGTCCCCTGGCCTCTCACATCTGTACATAATCGTCGGGGTGCTTTTTAACGTGAGTCCCCTTGCCTCTGACATCAGTTCATAATCCTCGGCGTGCTTTTTAATGTGAGTCCCCTTGCCTCTCACATCAGTTCATAATCGTCGGGGTGCTTTTTTAATGTGAGTACCTTTGCCTCTCACATATTTCTTAATCTTCTTCACTGTCGTAGTCAATTACTGGAAGGCAATTATCGTTCTTAAATAAATTGCTCAGTATTTCTGTTGGTTAAAAAACTTGTGATAAATACCTTGCGTAAGATAAATAATAAACGATGGCTGCAATGTGAGAACAGCAACCAACTGTTCTTCTACCATTAGCACATTCACATGCATAATGTGTCAGACCCGAACCCCAACACTGTTAAGTTTATACCTTAAAAAATACCTATATGTTGTGCGAGAAATATGGTATGTCTGGATGTAACTTTTAACTTTAGCACGTTTTTCTCATCTTTAACATATTCTATGTTCAATGTGCCGTCTTTATTGATCATTTCAGCTAGATACGAAACAGCTTGGGAGAGTTGGTATGATCCAGTAAATAAAATCTCAAGATCCTTTTTTGTCATTTCCGGAAAGTTTAATAAGTCTTCAAATGTAAAACTTTGGAAAGGGAGTTTCTTTCGAAACCATCCTTTCTTTTCAGCCTCAATAGCCAGAGTATTTTCGATAGATTTTTGAGTACGCATCCTCTGAACCACTTCATCTAAAACTTCTACGTCTGTGAGTAATCTTCTTCTGAGAGTATTATTTAAAAATGAGGCAATTCTAAAGTGACTTCCCACTTTAGGTAGCCGCTTGTTATCAATCTTGTGATCAAGAATGCGATACTTTTGTTTTAGCGTACCATGCACAGATTCAACAACCCAGCAGATATTAGTAACAAAACGTGACTGATTAGACTCTTCTGTTGTCAGTTGCTTCCTCCTACCTTTCAAAGCACGCATTAATACTTTAAACTCTTTTCCTCTAAACCACATACAATATCACCAAATCCGCGATCAAGTACAAAGGTATCACCTTCTTTTAAAAAGTTGCGTAGACCATTTGAATCTTCCAAAATATTTTTCAAAATTTCCGCATCATTTTTATTTGCAATATATGGTCCAAGCATATCAATCATAAACCGTCAGTCATACAGATAGTGAAGGGTTTGCAAAGAGGAACTTTCTTTTGCCCCGAAAAAATTTCCTTTGGTACTCGTTGTTGGTACTTTTTTGGTGTCCTGCATACGTACCATCACAAGTTATAAATAAATTATCGTTCATATGAAATAGTTTCCTTGTTATTTCAGTACTGTGATTATTAATAAGATCACCTCTATTTAAAGCGCTTAAGTCAAAAGTGAAATGTTAAGATATCAGTGTCGAAACATTTAATTATGTTTGCACAATAATCGGAAATTGATTGTTCATTATCTAACTGAAAGAGCTGATTATTTCATTTGATTTTCCTTTACGTAGTTTAAGGAGGAACAGAACCAGAGCTTGAATTACTGAATGGGATGAACGATTTCTTAATGAAATCATCTTATCTTTTAAATCATTAAGTTGGTCCCAAGTTAAGCCCGTAGAAACTTCAATTTCTTTTTCTGAGAGGCTGCGTTCGCCGACTTTATTAAATAAAGTCGCATCGCATTTGATAAGAGTTTCCATCACTTTGGATAACTCTAATACATTAAGACTCGTATTAAAGTGTACTTTCAGAAGCCTAAGATCTTCCTTAAAAAGTCGATTTTTAACTATTTGACTTTGACAACACTGATTGCCAACCAGTATGTAGATTTGAATTTTTATGTAGGATTGCATTCGAGCCTCTTCCGGAATTACAATAAGATTTTTTGTAGAATGACAAATACAACAATACTTATGCGTGGAAACAGTTCTCTGAAGTGGAATCTCAATATATTCGATCTCCGGATTAGCTTTATTTCTTTTTACTCTAATTGCGAATGATGGATCAAAAGTTGAATCAGCTTCTAACTCAGAATCTTTTACGCAATTATTTTTTTTATGACTAGAAAGTCTACATCTACGGCATAAAATATCGTTAACAGCTATTGTTTTTTTTTTCAAAGACCTAGAAAAACAATTCGCTTCTTCTTCAGTTTCTACTATTTTTTTTTCTACCAGTCTTTTTAAAGAAATGTCGCAGCTAGCACACTTCAAATACTTTAATGCCGAAGAAATTTTTAGAAAATAATAGTTAGTTATTGAGTAACTCAAATAATATTAATTATTTGAATAATAAAATTAAATCAAATATTCAATAATGAAGAACAGAAAAAAGAAATGAAATACTGTACTATTTTGTGAGAACGTAGAACACCTAATGTGAATGGAACTCAGTCCTTGCTTGTGTCTCTTACTCGGCGGAATGAGAAACTGAGCAATGAGCATCGAGCTTTTCGTGAAGACGCAATAAACAAATGACGATTGCCGCGATCGTTTCCTGTTTTTGTGCATCCGCAACAAGCAAATGACGATTGCCGCGATCGTTTCCTGTTTTTGTGCATCCGCAACAAGCAAATGACGATTGTTGCGATTGTTTTTTATTTTGTACATACACAACAAACAAATGACGATTGCCGCGATCGTTTTCTGTTTTTGTGCATCCGCAACAAACAGTGACGATTGCTGCAATCGTTTTCTGTTTTTGTGCATACGCAACAAACAAATGACGATTGCTGCGATCGTTTTCTGTTTTTGTGCATACGCAACAAACAAATGACGATTGCCGCGATCGATCCCTGTTTTTGTGCATCCGCAACAAGCAAATGACGATTGCTGCGATTGTTTTTTATTTTGTGCATACGCAACAAAGAAATGACGATTGCCGCGATCGTTTTCTGTTTTTGTGCATTCGCAACAAACAAAGTGACGATTGCTGCGATCTTTTTCTGTTTTTGTGCATACGCAACAAACAAATGACGATTGCTGCGATCGTTTTATGTTTTTGTGCATACGCAACAAACAAATGATGGTTACTGTGATCGTTTTTGTTTGCCTCCATTACACAGCGTCAAATAGTATATTGTGCATCAAGGGCGAAAGGGAGGTTATTTTGGCGAGTGTGAAGTTTGACGCATGAGCGAAGCGAGGATGCCAATCCAGAGTGTTCTTTGAAACATATACTTTGTTCATGAAAATCGGTCGAGCCATTTTCGAGAAAAATCACTTTTTTATTTTTCTTCCTCCCTCCATATCTCCCACAAAAATGGGATTTTGAGGTTGAAACTTGGTGAAGTTTCATACCACATGGATTCGAACTTACGAAATTAATTTTAGCTTTATACATGCGGGGGCAGATTTCACATGCTTATTTCGCTAGGCCCTTTTGTAACCGGTTCCTTTAAGTTGAATGTATGTGGGAGCTTTGAAAGGGTCATCTCCGAAGCCAATGCCATGTCTCCAACATGATTTTTAGCTTTCGCAGCATGTTTTAAATTGAAATTCCTTGCTTTTATATTTCTAAGCGGTATGCTCTGAAACTACAATGTTTCAGCTAAAATTTGAGGTACTTAATCAGTTCCCAGCACAAATCCTTCTTAACAATAAGATCGTTAGAAATTTATCTTCAAGTTTTTCTCGAAACAGAATAACATTGCATTATCTTGTTTTAACGTGATCAAAGGTATGTAAATGAAGTTTTACTCAGCATGAAATTTAAGTTTGGGTCTCTACATTTATTTTCTACTCATATTAGTGCATATGTGCAAAAAAGCTTTTTGGTAATGCATAGTTGAAATCATTATTTCGTCGCGAGTAAAAATTCTAATTCATCTTCGGAGCCTCGTTTTCTAGAGAACAACAAGATATTTTTGAATACTATGACCATAATGCATGATAATAAGTGTTTTCATATTGAAAGACGTCATAAAAAAATTGTTTAACTTAATCACGTTGTTTACAACATTAGAAAATGTATGAAGTTGGTCATCACAAAAGCCTTCTTTCGCTGTGACTCAGAGATTTCATTTTGTTTGCAGTTACAGTATATAAACTTTAATATGGAAAAATATTTTGTTTTTATCTCGTAAGGTATTATTGTTATAACTTAAACATTCTTGTTTGTGTTAAAGAAATGGCTTGAATATGAAAAAGTAAATAAAAAATGTCCCTATAAACTTTATAACAGACATATTAGATAAATTTCTACAATATAAAGAACGTTTTCCTCTAAAAGTGTTATTACTATATAAATATGTAAGCTTTCCTGTAATAAATATGTTTGACGACCAAAATAAGTTCAATTAGTTGTATGGCTATGGGAGGTCAGGAACAGCTACGTAGTTCCAGCCGCAACCGACAGATGACAGTCAATGATGGTTCGTGTCCATGCTAAATTATAATTTGTCTATACCAGCAGAAGATGGCGAGAAGTTCAACTTATACTTAACTAATACTCAAAGTGATCAAAATTTCTAGAAAGCTGGAACGAATTCGTGGTTCGCTTAAGGAGCTAGGTCCCTGCGATACCGACCGAGATCTTAAATTCTGAGGATTCCCCGATTTTCGAAAAATAATCGAAACTTCAAGGAATTTTGATGTGATCTCTAACGACTTTTCTGTCTCAATCGAATTTCCTAGAAGCCTCGAGGCATAAAGAAAGAAGCATCGATACAGGACATGATCTCTTATTATTATGCTAGGAAAGATCCATCGATGGCTTTTAGACGGCTCGTCGCATCAGCTGACATCCACACAGGAAGACAGGAACGATCGTGCACAATCTTTCGCGTATGACGCGTATTTTCTCGATGCTCCTAGTTCTAGAAGCATTTGAATCTTGTAGGAATCTAACCTTATGGGAACGTTGATGGATGACATCTCTAATGATTTTCTATACACTGAAGTTTCTAGAAGGTTTGAAACATGAGGAGCTATTTCTTAAAAATTTTCTTATGAATATGTTGTTTTATTATTTAAAATTAAGTATTTTAACTTTATAAATTTCAGTAAATTTACAGTTTCAGATATGACTTTCCCGAAAAATAATCTTTTTAAGAATTTTTCAATGCTAACAGTGTCTCTGATTTTTGGGCTGCGATTTCAACTGCGATTTTCAGGCTTCAGCCCTTAATGTCAAAAGTCAACCCCTCTGTACTACGTAGATATGACTTTGCCGAAAAAATAATCTTTTTCAGAATTTTTCAATGTTAACAGAGTCTCTGATTTTTGTGCTTCTCAAAAATACTAACTTCCATTTTTGGGCTCTAATCGTTATTGCTAAGAACTACCCCCATTGTACGACGTAGATGTGACTTTGTTATTTAGAATTTCAAAGTGTCAATACAATCTCTTATTTTTGGGCTCCTCAGAAATACCGAAACCCAGTATGGAGTAACGTGGTTTTCCAAATGAGGTGACGTTTTCACAGTCCATATATGTATGTCTTGAGGTGGTGGGGAGCAGGGGATACTCATATAATTCTTATGAATGAAAACTCATAGAGGTCAGAAAATCTTTTTCAATAAAATTCAGCAACTGTATCTTTTGCTGATCTGAAGCCATTACATATGATATCATTCATCCCACTTTATGAATTGTGATCTTGAATTGTTCTTCGTTTCCTGGCTCTTGTCGTTCTTGAATAATGGCATTTAGGTCACTGCGTGACCTTGTCAGGATAAGTTCATGTTTGGCGTTCACAACGATTTTTCTAAAACCTTCAGCAAATACCAGGATCATACCGAGTGGTATAGTTACATCAAAGTATCCCTCATCATGGGTAAGACGTCTTGTTCGTTCCGGGAAATCGATCTATTCTGCATTCTTCACGAAATAACTTTGTCCATGGGTGAGATAGACGTAGCCTTTTATGGTGCTAGTGTGATCGACATTTTTACAACGATCAATCTCAACACCTTTGGGTTCATAGCGAATTTCATCAAACAAATAGCAGATGGCATTGCTCACTAGAGTTGTATCAGTAACAGTTGTAACTCCATCAGCCCTTGTCAGTCTTCCATATACATGCAGTGAACTCTTGATAGCAGTATACATAAATCTTGATGCTGGACAGCGATGAGAATTTCATCATTGTTGTTGAATGATGTTGATGCATAAGGCTGATGTGCATGAACGTCATAGTGAGCTACGGACTCATCAAATCTCACTTTGAGGCCAAGCTGTGTCAGAAGGAGCACGTTCTGAGGTGATGGTGCCTTGCGTGCTGCTTGAGAACTGGTTTGTGTTTGGCATGTTGACTCTCTTATATAACCTCCTTTGCGATTGTCCACAATACCCATTATGATGATTTTATGTGTAATCGTTTTGTTGTAACCTCTCCTCGAAAATTCTTCAAGTCTTCGCCCTGATCAACTATTCGGAGCTGAATTTGATCTATTGTCTTCACAGCGATTGGGAGGTAAATGACGTGTGACGACACTTCAAGGATGTTATGTCCTGGTGGAACAATATGAAAGAATTAATGTATCGTATGCACTTTGCTTTCGTTGATGTATGTTCTTGTTGTGATGTTGCACTCAATCCGTACAGCGTTCACTTTGAGAATAGCCATAGGTGGGTCAGAAGTATGAGTCTTATTGGCTTCGAGAATACGCGGCCGTAAATCCCAATAATCGTCCAATAGTATCATCTGATTGATAGTTTACTTTACGATCACACTTTGTTTCGCTGCGCAATGTGTTATTATTTGGCTTGATTTGTATTGTAATGCCCTCAATTGCTAGAGCCTTTTGAACAAAAATCTCAACGTCTTCGATTTCATAGCAGCCAGTAGGTGTAATCACCTCTCGATTACCGTAGATTTTATTCTTTTCTATATTAAGGTTCGAAATCGCATTGAATGTGAGCCGTTCAACGAGTCCAAGTGCGTAGTTCTTATGTGGAGAGTGTTCTCTTGGTGGAAAAATACTTTGCTTCTAACACAGAAGAGGTTCCTGTTATGGTGAGAGTGAATGATTCATCTACGATGATGTTCTGCTCTATACTGACTCTAATCAGATCATCGCACACTCTTATATAAACTGTACTTGTCTTTTATACTCAGCTCTCCACATAGAAATTTTTAAAACAAGTGTCCACATTCAACATTATCATAGTCTTGATATCTGTCATGATTGTCCTTTATTACGCTACAAACACCGATGTTATCCACAAGATACGATGGCGAATGATAATTACTGAAACTGTCAAAGTATAGGACATTGTTGTCGATTTTTCTGTTAGTTACCCAGTGGGTACAAGGGCCGTGACTATCATCAAAGTTGACAACAGATGATATAATTTTATGTGTTCCTTTCACTGGCAGTTGATTGCTCATAAAGAATCTACGAAATTGTGGAATCTTCAGAGCCCTGGTGCACTTGAATAGATCGGCATCAGGGAGTGAGCATCGGTGCGGTAGCTTCACTGCGAGTTTTTTGCTGCAGGTCTTAGACAAAGTCCTTGTCCTTGACGGTAGGGTTTCATATGAAGACTCAATCCTTTTCTATAGGGTTTATATCTGGGTTTATGTCTGGTTGTGACGTTGAGACTCTGCGAGTTGTCGTTTGGCTGCACTAGCGTTGCCTTTGCTACACCAGCTGCTCTACCAGTAAGTGCTTCAAGTGCACTGAGCCAGCAAAAATTGGAATCAGGGGTAAAAACCACCGACTTTAGAAGGTATTGACAGCACATGCAGATTTTCCACTTGGTTTTTATTGCCTACAGTTTTGATAGCTTCCTGCGCATCTTTGAGTGCAGAATTAATGGCAACTTTCGCATCACTTTTTTGTCCCACTGCTTTTTTTAGCCGGATACACAACCTTCTCTAACGCTATTAGTTTTTTTCTTGAAGTTGGTTCCTCCATGGAACTGGGTTTCCTCCTCTTTAAATTGGATTTTCTATTCGATGTAGGCTTCTTCTTCAACTTCATACCGAGTTTTGCTTTAGCAATCATCACGTTAGTTATTACCAGTACTGTTGCTGCCTCATCATTTCTAGCGTAATTAGCAAAAGCACGCTGCCAGGCTTTACTGGCTAGTACTCTATCTGCAGCGCTTCTCATTTCAACGTTTTCACGATATCGCGAGTATGTAATGTCATGTTCTTTATACGCTGCGTTTAGAAAATTGATGTAGGGATCACCTCTAGTAAGTCGTTTGGCTAGCTTAGTACCTAGACCACAGTATTGGTAGCCAGGCAAGTGCAACTCAAATGGCAAGTTGTTGATGACTTTGTTGACCAATCCTTTACCTCGATGATGACGGCGTGAGACGTTAGTAGTTCTACGGTGCACAATCATTCCACACTCTAAGGAGTTTGGCAAGCAACTGATGTGAAAGCTATATAAACGCTGTATTTATAGTTTCCAAAACAGTCAAAGACAAGATGCGGCTTAAGACACAACCTATTAAACTCCCGGTAAGTAACTTCACACTCTCGACCAATCAAAAAAGAGGGTGAAGCGTCATGGAAGCTTACTACCAGAATGCATTCGTGCAGTGTTTTGCGGGCCATCAAATTATGACAAGACAAATACACTCTTCGCCCTAACCTTACACACAAACGGATTGAAATTTGATAATGTCTACGCCTACTTGAAATCCTTCAAACAACCGAAGTACAAATTTTTGGAACAGGTGTTAAATAATGTGACGGTGTTAAATATTTTCCTTCCACATTAACATGTCAAAGTTTCAATTAAGAAGAAAGTTGAGCAAAATGAGTTGGATATAGTTTATGGTTTGCGTAAGCTCAATGATGGCAGCCTTATGATTCGTGATAAACCCATTAGTTTTTAGGGAAAATAAATCACCTTTCATGGTAAACATTATCTGAAAACCGTTGGTCTGCATGAACTGCTGTTTAGACAAACTCCCGAAGAGACATCTACAAGCGCTGATGATTTAAACAATTATAAAGAAATATTAATTGCTACAAATGCACACAAGAAGCGGTACATCCCGAATAAACCTGTTCGCACCAGCAAAAATATTAAGTACAAGAACTTTATTGCAAAACTGTTTAAGGTACCACGCAAACGATCTTCACCTAGTGGAAGTTCTCTACCACAATATACAGTAGCAAGAAAAAATGTGAATACTGACCACGTCCACTGGGATGGCCCTAACGAACTAGATGATCGTCTTCGTTTACTCCTAGCGTCTCAGCAACCCGAGTCACAACAATGAATTCATATCTATAATTGAGGAACTACGGGAAGCTGGGATCATATATCAGGAGCGGCCTCATAATAATATTGTCAATATCACCATGAGTATCAACATGTTTGGACATCACCTGGATCGAACCACTACAACAAGCCGTGGGCCTCCTGGTGTTGGATTCAAGATCACCACCGTCAGTCATTACGATGTAGATAGCAACAGACTTTGTAACGTTAGCGACGCCAAAGAACAATACGACGTAGTCAATTTGGGACTTGTACAGCGCAATATACAAAACGAGACACGTACAGTGTATCAAATAACGTCATCTATGCGAACAGAGATTGACAATAATAGTTACATGATAGGTATCCTCGAAAAATCAAACAACGAGAAATTGAAAAACCTTCAGATTGATACCCAGAAAGATTTGTCAGTCCGTTATACTGAACTCAATGCTCAGCTAGACGCTCAATTAAAAGCACTAGAGAATGGACAACAAGAGATTGTCAGTAGTCACAGAACTGCATAAACCTGTTGGAAAGATTTCCTCACGTCTTCGAGTGCAAATGCGTGGTGTAGATGAGACTTGGCAGGTAGATTTGGTTAAATAGCTACCCTATACCCACGAAAATAATGGTTGAAAGTATTTACTTACTGTCATAGATATTTTTTCCAAGGATGCCTGGGCTGTTCCTGTTACAAGCAGAAGTAGACCAGATGTCACTGCAGCAATGCAATCTATACTAGTGCAGGGCGGTGTAACAAAAAACTTACACACCGACGAAGGCAAAGAATTTTATAATTCACATTTTTGAAATTCTATGCAACAATATGGTACCCATCTCTACTCAATACATTGTAATCTAAAGGTCTTAATCTGTGAAAGTTTTAACCGCACGCTCAAGAACAAGATGTGGCCACAGTTTAGTCTGAGAGGCAACAACAAGTGGATAGACATCTTGACCAATCTTGTCTTCAAGTAAAAAAAATACCAAACATCGATCAATTGATATAAAACCAAAAAACGTCATTGCTGCGGATAAAGAGGAATTGATGGAACACTTCAAATCACAACGGAAAATACCAAAGAGAAAGCCAAAGTTCAAAGTTGGTAACAGAGTTCGAGTCAGCAAGCACAAGCATGTCTTTGTGAAAGGATACACCCACAATTGGACAACAGAGATATTAACAGTGGATTAAGTCATACCCACAAATCCAGTGACATACAAGTTCAAGGACTATCAAGATCGCTGGCGGATTATACGAATACGAACTGGAGAATGTAGTCAAGGAACGTGGTAACAAAATCAACTCTGTGGAATTTCGAATCAAATTTTGCGCAATGTTGAATCAACTCTGAGCATTGTTGAACCAACGATGAACAAATGATGAATCAATGTTGAGCCAACGATGAACCAGCGTTCAAGCAATGCTAAACTAAATTGTGAGATTTGTAATACTTAGCCTACGCTTGTGACAATTAGATGTAAGGTTTTTTGGAAATAAAAAAAGCAATTCATAAGCATGTATCTTGTTCTTATCCAGGATAACCCTCATAATTACTATTTACAATTCTACAGTAAGAAAACCTCACAATTACTATTTACAACTCAAGTCGTCTAATCTTTTACAAGGAGATCTAACAGCAGGTATTCATCAAATCAATAGTTTTCTTTACGACGTTTGCTTTTTGTTTTTCAAACAAAACTTTCACCATTCACGCAGATGCTGTACATCTTTCTCCGCTAGCCAACAAACTCCGTAATAATTCGACCAGGACATTCATCTTTCATAAGACCTAGAACTTTTTTGTTGGCTTACGGCATTTCGGATAAACATTGTCTCGAGGGTAATCGGATGTGTTGAATTTATGAATATCCTCTTTCATGTGGGCGTAAATATGTCCACATTTGACTTCATATATTAAGGTGTCTGTATCGGTGTACAAGAGTTTAAAATTATCACCATATTTTTTACGCACGTATTCATGGTGAAAATCATGAATAAGAATTTTGGACATATCCAACACAGTATGCCCCACATAGATTGGCTTGTTAAACAAAACTCTCGCTTTTCTTAATTCTATAGCTACGAGGTTTTCGCTGAAAATTGCCCGGCTGTGGAAATTTGGTTTGGCTATTAGGGCTTCTGCTCCATACCTACCCTCTCACTTTGTTACGAATTTCACGTTTACATGTTTACGTACGTTCTTCATCGTCTTCCCGTAAACTGTATTATTCATCAATTCAAACAAGTTTTTTTCAAAATCGTTTTGAGCGTTAGTTCTCAGAGCAATGTTTAGGTCCATGTAACTTTTAAGCCACGTTGACTGGTTAAATGTAAGAACTCTATGGACTTTGATGAGCATAAGTCCATTAGCTAGAGATTGCTTTAGAGCTCTGTAATGGAGAACGTACTTTCGTTTCAATGGGAGAGTAGTTAGGAGCTTCTCCTGGCTGTACCCTGATGGTTTAGAGTATGCTGGATAGAACGGTAAATCATTACGCTCATTGTGGAGCTCGGGTGGATAGTACAAATCTACTTTTAAAATATAACCAATGGGTGAATCATCTGGAACATTAAAATCAAAATTATCGTCAACGATAAGCACCCACTCGAAACCATCGTTAGGAAGGGGTTATTCCATTGCCCAAACATACAGGTTGATTACATCCAAATATACAATGTAGATGATCTCCCCATTTTCGTTAAAAACTATCATGTACTTTCTGTTGGCATAGGCATATCGGCTAGGGCATTGACTCACTCCACCCTACTTGCCTTGCTCAATCATCAATAGCATATCAACGTCAGTGAAGAGTTCCAATCTTACCTTTGTATATTTGAGCATGGCATCCCAGGTCAAGCCAGGAGTAGTATATTAGTGTGCTGGATCAAGGTCGTAAGTCTGGAGACACTGTTTTTTGGAACTTTCGAAGACATCAGGCAGCAGCAGCACGTCAGTTTTCATGTATAGTTTCACGTATTCGCCAAGGGGCTTAAGACTGAATGAACACCAAGCTTGTTATGTGTGTGCATAATCGTCATCGGATATTGATGTATTGTTGAATGTGCTGTAGAATTTTTCTCTTGGTGGAAGTTGAGTTTCCTTTAGTTTCTGTCTGGATGTGCTCTTCGGGGTAAGGCAGCAAGCACTGGGGATAGTGGACATCTGGTGCAAGAAGACCGGATTATCGGTCAATCCGAATAAGACGAACGTGGATGTATTCACCAGATGTTACAAGTGGGGGACCACGAGTACATTCAGACTGCGAGGACAACAACTAAAAATCACTGAACGAACTTAATACCCGGAAGTTATTCTGGATAAGAAGCTGTTACGGAACGAACACGTGGAAAACAAGTGCAAAAAGCTCACAGCGACCCCTTGGCTTTGTGGGAGAGCCATAGGGAAAAGCTGGGGCTTGAAACCGGAGACACTGATGTGGATCTATACTATGATCCTGCGACTCAGGCTTACCTATGAGGCGGTGGCCTGGTGGAGCAGGGTCGAACTGTCAACTGTGAAATCTTGACAGAAAAGAATCGAAGGACTGATTCTTAGAGGCATCACTGGTGCGTCAAAGTCGACACCCACGGTGGAATTGGGGGCACTAACAGGGTTAGAGCCCCTTCATCTTACCATCAAGGCCATAGCTGCGAAGGCAGTCTGGAGAATTAATACGAAAAATGGCCGACCTTGGGCATGCTCAGGGACAAAACGCCTACTCGCTGCCTCTTCAATAAGAAGTATCGAGTGAGCCTATTCACGAGAGAGGAATGGGCCAACGGCGAGGCATACTTGCCCAGTGTTGAGGACCACTGTTTCACAGATGACTCCAAGAACAAGAAGAAAGACGGAGCCGGTGTCTATCGCGGGAGGGGAGGAATGGGCTTCACAGTCCTGATGAGGTCCTACGCCACAGTCCTACAAATTGAGATCATGGCCATGTTCCAGTATGCCTATAAAGCACAGGAATATGGTAATAGAAAAAATATTCGCATTTGCTCAGGCAGCAGGGCTGCTATAATGGCTCTAAATGAAACAACGACTGCATAGCTACTAGTATGGGAGTACTTTGAGGCATTGAAAAAATTAGCAAACAAAGGATAACAAACGACAATCCTGGTGACTCGACCTTGGAGCCTTGGACACTGTGGCATTAAAGGCAATGAGATCTCAGATAAGGCAGTGAAACTAGCAGTAAGAGAAGACTTAACTGGTCCCGAAACAGTCGTAGGTATTTCCAGTATGTTGGTCACCGAAGAAATCAACAGTTGGCTGACCGGGGAACATCACAACGAGTGGAATAAGGCTAGTGGCTGCAGACAGGCTAAGGCACTCATGGGTATAAATTTAAACTTTTGACGAGCTGCAGAAGTACGTTAGCTCGGTAAGAACAAAGTCAAGGTCGTAACAGAAATGTTTGTAGAACATGGAAACCTCGGCTATCACAGACACGAGATAGGGCTCACAGATAGCCCTCTATATCACCCTTGAGAAAAGTGTGATAACACATCTATTCATATTCTCTGTCACTGCCCCGCAATTGCTGGAAATCGTCTAGCACTCACAGGTAGTAACTGCATAAGTGAGTCAGACATATTAGCCAAAGGCGTGGCTTCGGTCATCTCCGTGTGGCGAGGGCTTTGGGGTGACGCATAGTCTTACAAGGGGACGTAACGGGATTACCCAAGCATCAGGGGCTCTTTCAGTATCACCTCTTATAATAATAATAATAATGATAATAATAATAATAATAATATTAACAACAACAACAACAACAACAACAACAACAATAATAATAATAATAATAATAATAATAGTTAGATGTTCTCGCGTTGGCATCGCGGTAGGGCTTGAGCTTTCCTCTTATGACTTTGACGGCTATGTTGGTGGTAGCATTGCTACTGACGGGGTTTTCCATGCCAAACAGGCAGAGAACGAAGAGAAAAGGGACTGAAAGGAACACCAAAACTTACAAATAATGGAGAGTTTAAAAAATATATTGAAACGATAATCACTTCCCGAGGATCGTTGAGCGCCCCTGGAGCTACTGCTCGGGGCTTGAGCATGCCGGACCGTGGTGATGGTGAGTTGTGTGATGGTCAGGCAGATCTCATCGATCAACAATACCGTGGAAAAGCATCAACCGAAATACGTCCATGATAGAAGAATCAATGAGTCTCTATTATGAAAGGGCGAAGTTTGAAACTAAACGCGAAAAGGGAAGAAATTTGAGGATGAAGTTTGCTGCGAAGTATCCCGATATACAGAGAGTTGCAGTAAGAGATCTTATCACTAAGTTTAAGGACATCAGTAATAATCTGCTTATCTCAGAAGACTGAGCAATGGAGATTGAATGACAGGTTGAGTCAGCGGAGGAAAACGTCGATAATGAACATCAGTTGGAGGAAGCCGCACCACAAGATCAAGCGGCGACCGGTGAGGCAATGTAACATCATCGTGCTGTTGACGTTCCTGTGCAACTTAATGATGATCCAGTGCCACCACATTCTCCAGAGGCAGATGGCCTGATTCAATCAGATGCAGTAGCAGAGATTCGGCAACAAAGAAGGCAATCAAATTGGACATACAATATAAACAGAAATATTATGCGCCTTTATTTTGTGGTAGAGAATAGTGGACAAAGTGTGAGGAGGGAACATCATTGTCTCAAATCTCAAGTACCCGCATCTAGCTATAATGATAAAGGAAAAGAATCTAGCGGACCCAAAATGCTCAATACCTATCAACAAATTGCTTTCAGCAGTTGAAATAGCTACCATCAAAATGGAAGTAGCATCACAGCCTTCTATCGATGAAATTCTTATAGAATATGTGGATAATGAAGAGGTGATGGAAGCTGAAGACATGGGTGCTAGGGATAATGAAGAACAAGTACAGGGTTCCTAGAAACACATCCGGATATCAACGTTCCCGTTGATGTAAACAGCGAAATCCCAGACAAACTGCAGCACCTGGAAAGGTATCTTGGTCAAGCTCTACTAGAGTTCAGGGATGTAGAACCAACACAAAGTCATTCTCTGCCAAAGATATTCGTTACGAGGTATATGCATGCGCTGATAGGACACTTAAACAACAAGGTTTGGCCAATGCATTTGAACGCAAAACTAACTGTGTTACAGGTGTAAACTCTTGTGTATTGTGCGGCTGTGGCAGTGGTTAGAACGTTGGGCCGAAGAACTAGGCTTACAAATGCAGCCTGCCTCTGGAAGGGAGCGAGATACACCATGCAAATCAGGTTGGATATGGATATCAGCAAAATAAGGAACAAATCGGGTCGATTAACTCAATATAAAAAGGGAAGAAAAACCAGAAAGCTGATACGCCGTGTTAATAAAATCATCCACCCCCGGAACATCGAGACATTGGCACCAGCTGTATTACATGAGATTATAGACTCCTATCGGCAGAGACTTGATGTTTTTACTGCTAGACTGCGTCGGTACAATAAGAGTAGTGCAAGAAGGCAGCAAAATTGAACCTTTCAGGTAGATGAAGGGAGGTTCTATCGTGAACTAAGTGAAGAGCAAAATATCTAGCAAGATACCGAAGTTCCTTAATTGGAAGACATGGCTGATTACTGGTCGGGTGTTTGGGGAAAAACAAACAAAAGCAACCCACCAGCTGCGTGATTCCAACTAGAGAAACAAAGCGCAAGCAATAACCCTGTAATGGAGCCTACTAACATCACAGACACAGACTTTTCAGCGGTTTTGAAAAGGGCAAGTAACTGGAAAGCCCTAGGTCAGGACATGGTGCACAATTTCTGGTACAAGTACCTGACGAGTTTGCATTCTGTGTTGGCAAGGTGTTTCCAAATGATCATCGGACAACCAGATCTGATATTAGGCTTTATACTCAAAGGTACCATGTATATGTTGCCTAAATACCAGACGCTCAAAGTCATTAGAAAAACTCGTGAGGCAGTAAAGATCTAGTCACCATAGACGCTGTGGCCATGACGCAAGCTAGAAAACATCAAAGAACCTTGCACATGGCTCATATTGAATACAAGCAAGCGTCCCCCTTAGTACCACACGACTATTTGCTTGAAGTTTTAAAAGTTTACAAGATCTGCCTACATATCATCAACTTTTTGCGTCGAGCGATGATGCTTTGGGAAACAAGAATCAAGTATTTTGATCATGGGCAACCAAAGACAACTAGATTGATTCGCATTACGACGGGTATCTTTCAAGGAGACTTCTTCAATGCATTATGGTTCTGTTTAGCGATGAATCCATTTTGCTAAACACTAAATGGTATGTCTTATGGCTTCAGAGTAAATGATAACGAGGATGGTCATCAACTGACCTTTCTTCTGTACTTGGATGTATTAAAATTGTACGCTAGTTCAAACAAGAAACTACAGCAAGTGATCCATGTCACAAAGCAGTTTTCCAATGGCATCCAAATTCAGTTTGGACTAGATAAATTCAGAACAGTGCATGTGATCAGGGAAGAAATAGGGACCGCAGAGTTAGAGGACGAGAATGAGGATCACAACGAGGCAGTGGTTGAGAGTGAGTTATATAAATATCTGGGTATTCTTGAGTCTAAGGGTATTCGGCATACGATAGTTAAGAAAAGCCTAATGACTGCCTTCACTACAAGACTCAGATTGGTTCTATAGAGTTCTCTCAATTCGGCCTATAAAATCAGGGCTATTAACACCTATGCAGTCCCTATCCTGAAGTACTTTTCTGGGCTCATCCAATGGTCGAACACCGACCTTGAAAAGATAAACAGAACCATCCGCGTTGAAATGACTAAGCACCGAATGCACCACAGTAATTCGGCAAATTCTTCCACGACATAAGGGAGGTCGAGGTGTTGTAATTGTCAAGAAACTGTGTATATTTTAGAGACTATTTTAACAACAAGCAAGATGTTGCGCTTTACAACATCATCTGTGAAGCAGATCTCGTTTACACGCCCTTGAACTTGTCCTTAGAGGAAGCCTGGAATATCAGGGCGGAAACCATAGAATAATTGGAGACGCAATGGAGACAAAAAGCAATCCACGGCGAGCACCCCAAAACGTCAGAACAACATGAAGTGGACAAAGAGGCGTCCAATATTAGGCTGAAAAAAAGCGTTCTATTTCCGGAAACGGAAAGATTAGTGATAGCGATTCAGGACAGGGTTGTCAGCACTAGAAACTATCGCAAACATGTGTTACATCAAGACGTGGCTGTTAGGTGCCGATTGTGTGAAGATACCAACGAATCCATCGAGCACATTATTGAGGGTTGTCGCATAATGGCTCAGAGAGAGTACACGCACAGACATAATGATGTAGAGAACATTATAAATCAACAATTTGCCCGGATCCTAGGATCCTAGGCATGAAGTGAAGACAATATGGAGCAATGTGGAACATGCATCTATTCATCCTATTGTGATATCAGCGGAAGGCAATGTGCACGCAAGATACACTGAACATCTCGAACATCCAGAACATGTAGAAGTCAGTAGGATACTGGCAGCAGCTCAAAAAGCGGTTTTATTAAACACCTGTTGCATTTTAAGAAACTTCCAAAACCATCAGAAAACAGGCGACTGAAACCGTATAGAGTAACAGATGGTAGCTCTTAAAAAGCATCCAGAGGCGATTAATGTCACCTTCAACACTTTCGGCCGCTATATAAGGACAACAGCTGTAAATGAAAAATTCCAAACTATACCATACACCTAATTTTGTACCGGCTACAACATCGTAAGAGGTTTCAAATATCGTATTGAATTCTTAATATCTTTAGCTCATCAGGCACTTGACTTTGCCCGTGTCTGATGATGGGAAACCGGGTTCACACAGTAGCATTGCTACTGACAGGGTTTCCCATGCCAAACAGGCGGAGAACGAAGAGGAAGGGGACTAAGCAGAACACCAA
>JAUMHM010121717.1:0-19897 GCA_032362435.1 Melikaiella ostensackeni | reverse complement strand
ATTTGAGGGCCCCAGGCTTACCACAAACGCGGCAATTAAATCAGTCTCATTACTTAATTGTCACACCTCGTATACCGACAACCTGGTCCCTTTTCCCCTGGACGTACACATTTAATGAAGAATTTTAATTTACAATTAATAATTTTACTATTTTATTGTAGCGGAAAAATCAGTCACTTCTATTGGCTAAAAATCAGTCATTTTGATTCAGGCCTAGTCGAAACATTTTGGCAAATATTTAAATACATTAAACAACCGGAAAAGGAAACATTCTTGATACATAAAAATAAAAAATAAAATTTAATGAAAAAATGAATAAGATAAATAAAATAAATTGAAATAAATACAATTCATAAAATTAATGCCGTCAGGATACATCTCATTCCATCAATTTAAAAATATGATTTGAAGGATTTGAACTTCAGTTTCCAATATACCTGTATCATTTATTGAATTCATAATTTTGCTTTTCAATTTATTACCGTTT
The DNA here is from genome assembly GCA_032362435.1 of Melikaiella ostensackeni. Taxonomy (NCBI): domain Eukaryota; kingdom Metazoa; phylum Arthropoda; class Insecta; order Hymenoptera; family Cynipidae; genus Melikaiella; species Melikaiella ostensackeni. Next base: position 19,410 of record JAUMHM010121717.1, on the reverse strand, counting down.
AAAATTATAGTCAGCAAGATAACAAAAAGACATTTTGTTACGTAATTTTAATGAGCACTCTTCCAAAATCTCATTAAAAGTAATTTTTTACCATAATGTTATTAATTACTTACCAATAATTGGTCGATCATTGGCCGCCTGAAATGGATCTGGAACAAGAACAAAATTCTCTGCAACACTTAAAGATAAAATAAAAGTTAGGAAGAAGCACAATATTCTGTCCATTTTGAATGCTTGACCGACGAAAGGAAAATGAATAGTGATTATTTATATGTGCAGTGGAAAGGGGAGATATATATGGGCAACACAATGACAATCCAATGATATACGATCCTTCTCTCTTAGAGACGAGATAGCATATCGGAAAATCGAATGATTACATTTTCACAATTAACTTAGGCACTTAGTTTGATAAATAATTCATCAATCATTACTAATAATTGTTTACAAAAAAAACTCTAAACTGTATTCAAGATAGTTTTAAATCTATAGAATTATTATAACACACTCAGAATAATATTTGTATTGAATTGAAGAAAGCGTTTATTCACATAATTTTTTCATTCAATCAAAAATAACTTAAAGATGCAGAAAATAATTCTGAATTAAAGAAAAAATGTTACTAGAACAAGAAACCATTTCTTTCAACTAAAAAAATCTCTTTGAATCAAACGAAACTTTTCTTTGACTAAGAGCCAATGAATATTCTTTTTTGATTCAAAGAAATTTTTTTTGAATCAAAGAATCTTTTTCTAAGTGCAAGCAGAATTTTCGCATATTAGAAGCAAGTTATCAAAAAGATAAATTAGGCATGAATTATGTAAAATAATATTTACACAGTAAAAAAGAATCATTAGAAAAGTTTCACCTGAATTTCAGAAATGAACTTAAATTCAGCAAAAATTTGGCGTGTGGCGTTCGCTTGATAGAAAATTGTTTCGACGAGGTATCAAACAAATTTTTTAAATTTTTTGTTTGAAAAAAATTGGGACGACGTAATTTTGCCGAAAAAATAAAAATTCCGAAAATATAATCACTGAAATAGAAAACACGAATTTTCAAAAAGCCAAAATTCAAAATTCCCGAAATTAGTACATTTAAAAAAATTTCCAATTCACAAAATTTTAAATTCACAAAAATTTCAAATTTTGAAATTTTAACTCTCAAACTTTCAATATTGACTAATTTCTGGAATTTGAAATTACGACATTTTGAAAATTCGAGTTTTGAAATTTCGGTAATTATACAGTTTTGGGCATTCAATCATTTCGGTATTTTGAAACTTCCAAGTTTTTCTAGTTTTGTTAATTTTCACTTTCGGAATATCTCAATTTCGTTAATAAACATTTTCGGTATTTTTCAACATTCAGGATTTCGCTTTTTTCGGCAAAATTATGTCGTCCCGAAAAATTGTGGCAATTTTTCATTTCTTTTAAATGTTTTATTTTTTGAACTGATGGAGATGTTTAACTTTTAATTTCTGATTCTCTAGAGGTACGAATCAGGTTTACACAAAAAAGTTGCTCCTCTTTAAAAGATCTACAAAAACTTCCTCCACGACTCTTCGATATTTCGCAAAAAAAATTTTTCATTTTTCAAAAGAACAATAATTTTCGGAAGTTTGCAAAAAAAATAAGTAATCAAAGATTAAAGTCTTTATGTCTAATGATATCATCACTGAAAAATCGTAAAAAACGATACCTCACAGTGTTTAAAGAATCAGAAAGCAAAAATAATAATTTTTAAAAATAAATGCATTTATATGCATATATTTTGAAAACGGTGGAAAATCTTCACATTTTTTTAAGAAAATGAGAATTTTTGGATTTTCAAAACAAATCCTCGCCATTTTGTTAATTTTCAACAGAATTTTTCAAAAATTTTGGGAAAAGTTCCAAGCATTTTAAAAGATATTCAAAAGTTTAGAAAAAACTTCAAAATGAATTTAAAACTCAACAAGATTTTAGAAAATTTAAAACAAGATGTAGATTTTCAAAGATTTTGCACATGAAATTAAGAAGTTTTTTAAGAATTTTGAAAAGTTTCAAGAGAATAAATAAATTTTCTTAAGATTTCTGATAACATTTTTTATGATTTCTTATTTTGAGAAATTAATTTTAAAAGAATATTTTTAAAAACTTCAAAACATTTAAAAAGATTGCCAAAATTGTCGCAAAAGAATCTGGAGGATTTTAAGACAAACTAAAGATTTTTGAAGAGAGTTTGAGTCAGTTTAAAAGATGTTTAAGAATTTTGAAAGTTTTGAAGAGATCAAAAATATTTTAAGACTTGAAAAGATTTCCGAAAATTCATAAAGTATTTAGAATTTTTTCAACTTCTAAAATTGCTATATACCTTTCAAACTGACTTGAATTTTTTCTAAAATTTGCTGAAATCCTGTAACATTAAAAATTGTCTTCAAAATATTTTAGATTTTTTTCTACTGATCTGAAATCTTCAAAAATCTTCTTGAATTTTCTGAAGAATCTTAGGAAAATTATATCTGTATATCCTCAAAAACAAACTGATAATAATACTTATTTAATCGAATGGCAAGCGACTTCCGTTTAATCTCATTCTCATAGGGTGTAAAATGTCTAAGATATACTTTAAGCTCGAAGTTATAAGTGTTAAACTTTAAGCAAATAAATAGTTATTCGAAATTTTTATTTTATGTAAAAAATTAATTTTCCCCTCAGACCGAATAATTAGACGCGCGCGTAGTGAGTGATTGATGATGATAGTGTAATAAACAGTTTTTTGTGGAGTTCTTTTTTTTCAGCATGTGCCACTAAATCCAAAAATATAAAGAAAATTAAGGTCGTTATCAATACAAAAGTGCGTCTGTTAAAGAAAAGTTACGATAGTCTCTTTTTAAACAAAAGGAATAAGACACTTTATTATTTTTTTTATATGAATTTCGTGCGAAATTACTCATCATTGAAAAGAAATCAGAATAAAAATTATTTTTCTTCGCTCCATCTTAATGTTTATTGAAAACATCAGTTGACTTACTAGGATGATCTTCCAAGAAAGACCCAATAATTCCATGAAACAGAATGCCACAAAGAATTAAAAGATTCAAATACGTTTTTTCTGCCATTTTATATTCGAAATTAGACACTTCAGATGATGAAATTCTACTTCTTTCAACTGTTACACTAAACACGAGAGAAATTTGATATTTTATAACCAATTTTATCTGGAGTCCTAAAGAGTAATAAATGGTTACGTAAGGCTAATATATCAATGAGAGAAGTGCTTCGTTCATTTGTAATAATTTTAAAAAAAAAAAAAAACGTACGTTCAACTTCATTTCTTTATTCCAAATAAAAGACTTATACCTATCACTTAAATTCAGAACTTCCTTTGATTTGAATAAATTACTTAAACGAACCTTGTTAAACTTAATAAATTTATTGCTAGTCACAGTCACTGCGTTCTAAAAATGTCTTGAATTTAGAAATAATTAACATAGTTAATTTCTAAATTTAAATGCAAATTAGTGAAATTCAACTATTTCGATTTTAATTGCAAAATTAAAACTTATGAAAGAGAAAATTGAAAATTCACCGTTCAACATAAATATTCAGAACTCCAAAATTGTAACCATTAAAAATTAGAGAAATTATTCAATCACTGAAGTATCAGTTTCTGACAGTTTAATTTTTATTCACACTAGAACCTCCAGTTAGCTCGAGCCTCGGGCATGGCTTAATTTGACCGTGAGACTCTTCCAAGAATTTCTACGATGTAAACAGTCAGGGGGAACTGCGTAACTCTGCTGAGCTCGCGCACCCCTCGCTCAGCCCCTCGGACCCCCAAACCAACGAATGCGAGGCCGGCGGCAATCCTCTCTCTTGCCGTTTTCGACCCCTCACCCACGAGTGCGAGCTCGCAAACATTCTAGAAAGGACATAAGCCGAGGGAAAGTATGTCTAGGTCTTAGTGTATTTTGATTTCAAACAACACAATTATTTGCCTTTTAATTTCAAATCGTTTAATTTTTAACATTTCATTTAGAATTATTAATTATTCTTGAAATGTACCAATCGAATATTTTTCCATTTTAAATTATTCATTTCTTCAAATCTTCAATTAAAAATCGGACGATTTTGAAATATTACACTGAAAATTATTCATTAAAAAAAAATGCAAAACAAGATCGCTATGAATCCAATTTTTCAAATCGCACAATTTTCAGGCTTTCAATTCGAAAAAAATAGTTACATAACTATAAAATAAGAATCAAATCTCGAATCTCTTTACCACCAAAGTCTTCATGATACGAAGTCGCATGCGATTGGTTCTGTCTATTTGGTGAACAGCAAGAAGCCACAAGCAGGAAAAATTAGAAGAAGTTTCCTCACTCTTGCTCTCGTCGAGAATAGTGGAAAGTTAGCTCCAATATTTGTTAAAAAAAAATAATATTTAAGATTTTTTTATAGTGAGAATTCTAAATCTGATTTGAAGTTAAGAATTGTCAAAATAGCAAAGGTCAGTACCAATTAATTTTAAAAAGTTTCATAGTAGCGGGTGTAGTTTTGACAAAGATTTATTTATAGAACTTGAAATTTCGTGTCATATGTCATATGTCGAAGTCGAATTTTTTGAAACCGAATCAGCCGAATTTTATTGAATCGGCGCTTTTCACTGGGTGTAATGCAATTTGCAAGACCAGTTTTTAAAATTTTAATAAACCGCAATATTTAATCAAAAATAAATTCTTGAATCAATAAAGGGTTATCTTAATGTTTCGTCGGAAAAATTCTCCATAAAAAAATAATAAATCGAAAGATATCACAACTTAGAAGAAAGTAAGACAAACATTCGATCCGTTCAGGTAAAAGTTTAGCATTTCCAACAATATAAATAAATTTTTAACCAAATAATTGAATTTTTAACCAGAAAGATTAATTTTCTACCAAAAGGGACGAATTTTCGAAAAAGAAAATATGTATATTTTCAAATAAAAAAGATCAATTTTCAACCAAAAAAGGAATGGTTGAATTTTCAGTTTAAAAAAACTAATTTTCAAGCGAAGAAGTCAATATTCTACTAAAATGATGTATCTTCAACGAAAGAAAATGAATTTTTAAGCAAATAGTTGAATTTAACCAAAAAGATGAAATTTCGACCAAGAAATCAATTTTCTACGAAAAAAGATTAATTTTCGACAAAATACATGAATTTTCAACCAAATACATGAATTCACAACCAAAATTGGAATAGCTAAATTTTCAGTTAAAAAAAATGAATTTTAAACCAAAAAAAAACAATATTCAACAAGATGGTTATCGTTTCAGCCAAAGAAATGAATTTTCAACTAAGCAGATGAATTTTTAACTAGAAAAGATCAATGATCAACCAAAAAAGGAACGGTTGAATTTTCAGTTCAACAAATTAGTTTCCAAATAAAATAGTAAATATTCAACTAAAATGATGAATCAACAAAAAATAAATAAATCTTTAACCAAATAGTTAAACTTTCAACCAAATAAAGGAATTTTCAACTAAAAAGATTAATTTTCCACTCAAAAAGACGACTTCACAACAGAAGAGTTAAACTTTCACTCAAAAAACTTAATCTTCATCCAAGAAAAAAACGAATGTTCAACAATGTAGTGGAATTTTAAACCAAGGAAACGAATTTTCAACCAAAGAGATGAATTTTGAACTGAATATGTGAACTTTTGACCAAAAATGGATTAGTTAACTCTTCAGTTTATCAAAAAAAGAATTTTCAACCCAAAAAAATTAATTTTGAACAAAATAGTTGAATTTCAAAGCAAAGAAATGAATTCCAATTGAAATGATAAATCAACAACTATAAGAGAATTGAATTTTAATTCAAAAACAGTTAAGTTCAACCAAAATGGACAAATTTTCAACAAAATAGTTGAATGATCAACCAAAACAGATAAATTTTCAATCAAGTAAGATTTTTCAGTCAATAATGAAAAAAAAATCATCCAAAATGTTGAATTTTCGAGAAAAAGAGACAAATTTTCTACAAAACAGTTGAGTTTACAACACGAAAATATGAATTTTCAACAAAAAAGTTAATTTTCATACCAAAGAGATGAATTTTTAACTCAATAGTCGAATTTTCTACCAGAAACGATGAATTTTTAAGAAAATTGTTGAATTTTCAATTTTGGCATTTCACTCATGAAATAGTACAAAAATCTTAAGTTTATTTAACTAATGTAGTAGTGAAAATATTCACTAATTCTTCAGTTATTTCGGTTACTAATCAATTAGTGAACAATAGGGTGGTCCAAAAAAAGGCTTTTTTAAAAAGTGAAAACGCTTTACGATTTTTTCAAAATATAAGTCAAATAATAAAGTTTGACCCCTAGAGAAACCTCGATCGGATGCTTCTAAGTGCTGCCTCAAAAATGTTTAAGTTAAAAATTGCAAAAAAGTAGAAAAATGATCTTCATATTTAAATGAAGTTTTTTATTCGTAACAACAAATGAATCAAAAATTATTGCGACCATCATTTAGGACATCTATTAGAGTTATAGAAAAAAATTGAAACAAATTTTTCATTTGAGTTTTCAATGTCTATAGGCAATTAAAAATTATTGTTCAATTCTAAATTTATTTATTATAAAATATTTCATTTTCAAACTTTTTGGAAATTTTTCATTTTTTAATGCTAAATTCAAAACTATTAATTTTTTATGTTTTCAACTTCAAATCTTACAAATTTAAGTCTTTCCTTTTGAGAATTTGTTCAATTTTTAATGATTGAATAATAATACGCATATATTAAGTTAGGAACCTTTTCAATTTGATGTTTTTTACTCTTGAATGTGATTAAATCAAATTATTATTTTAATTCTCTTTCAATTACGAAAAATATAAAAAATTTAACATTAGGACGCGATTGCGTAAATTTTTTAACTTCACTTAAACAACATCAAGGCAAAATTGTAAAATTTGTCAATAGGCTACGTCACAAAAAAAATTATCTACAAGTTATGGCTTGAAAGTGAAAAAATAAGAATTATTTACGCACTTCATGTATGTCACCTTAGTTTATTCACCAGTGACGTAACTACTGTACAGCGAAACCCCGCATTGCAGGAGGGTCTCCGCCTGCGAGGGGCCTTTTAGGCTGAACAGCAAGTAAAAATGTGAAAAAATTCATTTTGAAAGGCTTTAAATCCCTAAAATTTCAAATAAAATTATTGGATTTTTAACAAAATAGATGAATCTTTAATCAAATAAATGAACTTTTAAGCAAGAAGATGAATTCTCAACCAAGAAGAATTATTTACTACAAAAAGACGAATTTTTAACCAAATAGTTGAATTCAACCAAAAAAACACGAATTTTCAACAAAATAGTTGCATTCTTAACCAAAAAATATGAAATATGCACCATAAGAAATTAATTTTAAAACCAAAAAGACAAATTGTCCATAAAAGTGTTGAATTTTGAACCAAGAAAGATTTTTCAGTCATTAGAGACAACAAATTGAACGTAAAATGTTGAATTCTTAGGCCAAAATGACGAATTTTCTACAAAACAGTTAAATTTTTAACCAAAAACAATGATTTCCTAACATAATTGTTCAATTTTCAACAAAGTAATTAAATTATCAATCAAATGATTGAATTATCAACTAAAAAAATTAATTTTGAACCAAAAATGGAATGGTCAAATTTTCAGTTAAAAAAAATTGAATTTTCAACCAAAAAAGAACGAATTTCCCACAAAATAGAATGTTTAACAAGATAGTTCCACTTTCAACCAAAATGATGAATTTTCAACTAAAATGATAAATCATCAACCAAAAAAATAATAATTTTTCAAAAAAGAAGTTCCACTTTGAGCCAAGTAGTAAAGTTTTCAACCAAAAAATATGAATTCTTGAAAAAAAATTTAATAGTTGATATTTCAACCAAAAACGATTTTAATTTTAAATCTAGAATAATTGAATTCCACCAAAAAAGACGAATTTTCAACAGAATATATGAATTTTCAATCAAATGGTTGAATTTTGCTAAAAAAAATTAATTTTTTACCAAAAAAAAGAATTTTCAACAGAATACATGAATTCTAACCAAAATAGTTGAGGTTTTGATTCAAACAGATGTATTTTCAATACAGAAAAAAAATAATTTTCAACACAATAGTTTAATTTTCAACCGAAGAAATAAAATTTTCAACTAAAATATTGAATCTTTAATCAAAAAAGTGAATTTTTGACAAAGAAGTTTCACTTTTAACTAATTAGTTGAATTTTCAACCAAAAAAGATAAATTCTCAACGAAAAATTTAAAGTTGATATTCCAACAAAAAAATATTTTGATTTTATATCATAAAAAGTTATATTTAACCAAAAGAGACGAAATTAAAAAAAAAAAAGTTGAATCCTCAACTAAACCCAAATAATTTTCAACCAAAGCGTTGCATTTTTGGCCAAAAATATTGAATTTCTACCAAAAAAAGTTGGATTTTCAACAAAATACATAAATTTTTACACTAAAAAAGATAAATTCTCAACCAGCAATGGAATAGTTAAATTTTCAGTTGAGAAATTAATTTTCAACAAAAAAATTAACTTTCTACAAAATAATGTCATTAAAGTTCTACATTTATTTAATTAACAAGATTTATATGTATGTTCGTTCCCTAAGTTTAGTTTAAGTTAAAATCTTAGACAGATTTCTCTTCTTTTTGAGGGGAGGGGGGGCAGATCAAATCTTACAGTATCTTACATGGCGGTGGAGGGGTTGAAAATTTCATAAAAACACCGTACGTAATTGTGGATAACCCCAAAGCTTTTATTTTTTAATTTATTGGAAAATTTTGTTCACTACTAAGCAATTTATAACTCGGCCCTCTTCTTAAAATAGAACAATACTTTGTATCATGTGAACTGCTCTTTTTTTTCAAGGGGCCTCTTAACAAATTTCCCATGGGGGTCTCCACGTTCCTAGTTACGCCACTGTGATTTACGTGTGTGTACCATAGAGTTAATACAGATAGAGGCGACAAGCCACCTCGGGTTTCGTCCGGTATTTAGAGAGAGAAGAGAGATATCGAGGAGTTCACAGGGTACTGCCACTCTCGTTTCATTACCCCACTCCCTCGCGCAGTCTTTCTCATTCCCACTACCGAAGTCGAGACGGACGTTTCCACTTACAGAGCGGCCTATGGCTTGTCGCCTCTATCTGTATTAACTCTATGGTGTGTACTCCCAAAACCACGGAAATGAAATATGGCAGTGAGCCTGCTAGTCACGCTTGGTACTGCGTCGACCAATTGAGGTCCGGTTACAATAAGGGCACATAAAATTTTGTCTTGCAAAAACGAAGCCCCCCGCAGGCTTATAAACAAATTTCCAAATTTTTATTTTCAAAGGATGTATCTGGATGTTAATTTTCATTGCGCATCTCTTCTCACTTGGAAAACAATTTGTAGCTTTTTTTCTTTTTAAATTGAAGTAAATAAAGTGTGTTTTTTGGAAAAATCAATTCTAATTCTTTTTTTAGATCAACTCGTGCTCAGTTTGTGAGTTTTGCAAATTTTTCAATAAAATTCTCAGAGATTTCACTTTCGGGTATCGTTTGACAGATAGAGCAATCAGAATTTGAAAATGTTTGTTTAAAAAAATGTTATTAATTTTTTTCTGACGCTGGGCGTAAATTTGACTTTTATGTCTTCTAGCGTTTCGTTTATCGAGGGAATTTTGAGCAGGCAAAAACTTCTAGCAACATAAATTTGGAAAAAGGTATGATAAAGTTTTTTGGAAAGTTTCAGATTAAAATATTGAATAGTTTAGGAGCAGTAATTATTTTAGTATATGAGAGCGCTTGAGTTTTAGAGTTTACTATAGGCTCCGGGGCTTACCGCCGCGCCACGGTGCGGTGTCTCGCTAGTGAGTTTTTGCTTACCATATGAGACGATATTTCTTAAATCTCTCAGTGGTGTTGTTCTCTGGATATTACACATGTATGTTTAAAGAAGTTCTTGAATATAAATTTAATAGTTTTTGCTTTCTGCAAAGTAATTTATTAAATAAGTGGCGATTTTTCAATTTATATTTAAATAAAAAATATACCTCCAAGAAGAGACGAGATTATATGGACGCGAAACGTACAAAAAATTTGTAAAAACAAGGTAAAAGTTCGAATAATTTTCCTATTCAAATAAGGAATTATAACTGTTTTATAAACTCCCAATAAACAAATTGTAAGAAAATTTCGACTTCGTATATTTTACACATGAAAACTTTTTGTAGAATTATTTTTATTGAAATATTGATAGAAAATTTAATCAATTATATTTTTCAGATGTAAAGTCATATTATTGAACTAAATTATGCACAAGGAAAATAATATGCAAAACTAACAATCTTCTAGCTGTTTCATGCGATGATTGTGTCCTTTCTTCTGATGAAGATTAAATTGTATAAAACAAGTAGAATCGTTTTTATAAGCAAAAACTCACTAGCGAGACACCGTGGCGCGACAGTAAGCCCCGGAGCCTATAGTAAACTAGAAAACTTGAGCGCTCTCATGAACTAAAATCATTACTGCTCCTAAACTTTTGAATATTTTGATCTGAAACTTTATAAAAAAAACTTTATCATACCTTTCTCCGAATTTTTATCGCGAGAAGTTTTTGCTTGCTCAAAATTCCGTCAATAAATGAAATGCTAGGAGACATATAGTAAAAGTAAAGTTTACTCCCAGCGTCAGAAAAAATATTTTTAAATTTTCAAATTCTGATTACTCTATCAGTTGGAAGAAAGGTAGAGGGAAAGGGCTGCACAGAAAAACAAAGTGTGATCCTTACCCTAATTTCAGAGTACTCTTTACCAGCAACAAAAATTACCTTGTCGTGTAAGATTTACCCAACACATTGGGTATATAGTCAACATGTCAACTTCATTGTATCTTCTTTTGTTTCGATGCGAAAAAATTTAACAAGGTTTGCTCAACACATTGGACATGGTTACCATGTCAAATTTATTGTATCTTGTTTTGTCTTGATGCGAAAAAATTCAGCAAGATTTGCTCAACACATTGGGCACGGTTAAAATGTCACCTTTATTGTATCTTGTTTTGTTTCGATGCGAAAAAATTCAACAAGGTTTGCTCTACACATTGGACATGGTTACCATGTCAAGTTTATTGTATCTTCTTTCGTCTTGATGCGAAAAAATTCAGCAAGATTTGCTCAACACATTGGGTATGGTTACCATGTCAACTTTATTGTATCTTGTTTTGTTTTGATGCGCAAAAATTCAAAAAGGTTTGCTCAATACATTGGGGATGGTTACTATGTCAACTTTATTGTATCTTTCTTTGTTTCGATGTGAAAAAAATTACAAAGGTTTGCTCAACACATTGGGTATGGTTACCATGTCAACTTTATTGTATCTTTTTTCGTTTCGATGCGAAAAAAATTACAAAGGTTTGCTCAACACATTGGTTATGGTTGCCAAGTTCATTTTATTGTATCTTGTTTGGTTTCGATGGGAAAAAATTCAACAAGGTTTGCTCAACACATTGGACATGGTTACCATATCAACTTTATTGTATCGTATTTTGTTTCGATGTGAAAAAATTTAAGAGGATTAGCTCAACACATTGATTATGATTTCCATGTCAATTTTATTGTATCTTGTTTTGTTTCGTTGCGAAAAAATTCAGCAAGGTTTGCTCAACACATTGGGCATGGTTACCATGTCAACTTTATTGCATCTTTAATAATAGATTTAATGCTTTCACGATGATTCATTATGATGAAAAGTGTTCAAGAAGATTTGCTCAACACATTGGGTATGGTTACTAGTGATGGGAAGTAACTAGTTTCTTTTAACTAGTCAGTGTAACTAGTTACATTTTTTTCTAATAACAGTAACTATGAAAATCGTTACTGTTTTAGTTACTTCCGAAATGTAGTTCACAAATCTTTTTTATGAAAATCAATACATTTTATTGCTTTTGCAACTTTTTGTTTCATTTTCACTATTCAAATTGAGGCGACAGATAGCCACAGAGATTCATAGCGAAATGTAGGAAAATTGCAATTTCTCTTCGACACTGTATTTCAAAATTATTTTGTTCAAAATTCAACAACTTTGATACTAAATAATTCTATTCTGCTGAAAATTCAACTGTTTTGTTAAAGATTCATCATTTTAGTTTAAAATTTTACCATTTTGATAGAAAATCATTTATCCTGTTAAAAATTCTACTGTTTTGTTCAAAATTCAACAATTTTGATGAAAACCCATGCTGTTCTGTTGAAAATTTAACGTTTTTGTTGAAAATTGGTATAAAATTCAATTATCTGATTGAAAATGAACTTTTATGTTAAAAATTCTTGTTTGCAGGCTGAAATTCAACTGTATTGTAGAAAATTGGCCTTACTGGCATGAAATTTCAACAATCTGGTCGATTTTTTCTCTTTCTTAATTGAAAATTCAACTCTTTTATTGAAAATTCGTTTTTTGGTTGAATTTAACTGTTTTTGATTTAAAATTATCATCTTTTTGGGTTGGAATATCAACAATTACATTTTTCGTTGAAAATTAATCTTTTTTGGTTCAAAGCTAAACTACTTTTTTGAATTAAAAATTTTAAAATTCCACTGTCTGTTTAAAATTTATATTGTTTAGTTTAGGATTCAACTATTTGGTTGGAAATTTCTCATTTTTAGTTAAAAAATGATGTATTTTGTTGAGAATTCGTCTTTTTGGTAGAAAATTAATCTTCTTGGTTGAAAATTCATCGTTTCAGTTAAAAGTTGAACTACTTTGTTGAAAATTCGTTTTTTTTCGTTATTGAAAATTCAACTATTTGGTTAAAAATCGATCTTTTTTAGTTGAAAATTCAACTATTTCTAAAAATTCATGTATGTTGTTGAAAATTCGCTGTCTTTCAAAACATTTTCTGTTGGTCTTAGGATGTTGTAAATCTTCCAAAAGTGGGAGTCATAACCATGTAAATCTAAAGAATCAATTTTAGAAAAAAAAGTTAATTTCCAGAGCCATAGAGATACATAGTCCAATATAGGAAAATTCAAAATTTTCCACCACTCTAAAATTCAAAATTTTCCAAGACATTCCTTGTTTTAGAAATATTATCTCGATCGTGACTAACGTACGACTTTCAATAAAAAGTGTAACAACTGTTACTCGACAGATATGAATGAAGTTGTGTAAGAATTAAATTTGGATACAAATATATTTTTTACATACAAAAGTAACTAAAAAAGTAACGATAGTTACTTTTTTTGCAAACGTAACTAATATAAAGTTACATTTTGAATCGGTAACGATAACAATAACTATAACTAGTTACTTTTTTCGTGATGTAACGGTAACGATAACAAGTTCCTTTTAAAAAGTGATTTACCCATCACTGATGGTTACCATATCAACTTTACTGCATCTTCTTTTGTTTCGATGTGAAGAAATTTAACTTTACCCACTTGAAAATTACCCATAACAAAAATTCACTTTTGTTTTTTCTGTGTGGGGGGAGGAGTTTCTATTAACACTTATATTTGATTTGATTCGAGATAATTATCAATAATAATAATAATCTTCGAATTCATTCATTCATTCACTTTGTCCACATTAAAGCCTCTACATTTCCGCTCTCTTTTCGCTTGTTTTTTGTCTCGCGACTTTTTCCATCATGTCAATGTGATAGTTTATTAGTATAAGTCAATTTGACATCTTATAAAATTGTCTTCCAACTTAAAGCAACATATTATAAAATTGTTTCCCTTGCATCTAAATGCTTTATCATTGATTTTCAAGTTATTCATTTTTCACTTTAGATTAAGATGAGTGAATTTTAAAAAACATGATGTTTCCATGGATTTTTAAATTTTTGATGTTTTTAATATTATTGAATAATAATTCAAGGACTTGAACGCGCGCCTTGCGCATACGCATTCACTGCTAGTAAATTTATAAACAATCCCACATATGAAAAAACAGCATTCAGAAGACTTTGAATTTTATTCAAGCGCGTGAGAATGAGATATGATTGTACAATTATACGATTAATTGTAAAAATATACGAAGAAGCACGTTATATTATTCATCGAAGTATATAACGGTTCTCAACAAGCATATCGTATAGTATTATAATAATTACTATATAGCACATATTAAAGAAACATGACAGCAACAATCAAGATCAAAGTTGCGATTGCAACGCGAGAAAATGCACGCGTGATCATTAGACTAATCATACGCATACATGCATGAACAAGTGCATTATTTTTATTTATTTATTTATTTACTCCCTGCGAGATATTTTTTATGAAATTGAAAGCAATATTAGTATCAGTTTTGCGAATTGACTTGGATGTTAGTGTCAATCAATAAATTACACTACTACCGATTTGGTAAAATTTCAATGAAACGGATGTCTTCATCACGTATGACTTTCTTATCAGTTTCAGATAGAATGTGGAGTTTAAACTTTAAAGATCATTTCCTTTTTCATTACTTTCCTTACAGGAAATGTTTGTGCTGTGAGGAAAATTTATGATAATTGTTTCTAAAAATAGATGAATTAATTATCGTCAAAGAAGTGAAATTGGAACCATGGTGTCGTAACAGGATTGCTTCCATATAACTTACAATTGGTTTTGAACATTTGAGGAGTAAGCGGCCACAAATGCATAAGACCATTTTTCGTTTTTCAAGAAATTTAGGCAAATCCTTTATCTCAGAAAAAACTTGATGAAATTTCAAAAACTTTAATGTGCTTGAAAACGATTTCAATTGTTTTCTAGCCCAAAATAACAATTCTCAAGAATATCCGGATGAATGGGTATTGTTTTAAATTAGAGAAGAGTGGAAAGTTAGCAGCAGTTAGTCGATTTTAGAAATCACTTTTACATTAATATCTCTTTTGCAACTCAAGAGCAAATCTCTGTACTGAGACCGTGACTACGTCACCTGCAGTGACATATGTTCAAGTAGAAGTATTGCACTTTCAACAAAATAAATTAATTCGTAACCAAATAGTTGTTTCTTCTACCAAAAAAAATGAATTTTCAACAAAGAAGATTAATCTTCTATCACACAACACGAATTTTTAACAAGATACATCAATTTTTCAATAAAAAAGATCAAGTTTCAAACAAAAATGAAAGCTAAGCTTTCAACCAAAAAAGTTAATTTATAAACAAATAGTTTAATTTTCTACCAAAAAAGACGAATATTCAATAAAATCCATTAATTTTCAACCAAAAATAGAATACTTAAATTTCCAGATGAAAAATTTAATTTTTAACAAAAAACAACGATTTTTTGATGAAGTAGTTCAATTTTAAACCAAAGAAATAATTTTTTATTCAAAATGATAAATCATCAAACAAAAAATGAATTTTTATCTAAATAGCTGAATGTTCAAACGATAAGATGAATTTTCGACCAATAAGGTTAATTTTCTAGCAAACAACACATATGTTCAATAAAATACATGAATTTTCAAGCAAATAATTGAATTTTCCACTAAAAAAGATAAATTTTAAACCAAAAATGGAATAGTTAAATTTGTAACAAAACAATTAAATTTTGATTAAAATGATGAATCTTCAAGAAAAAAAAAAGATTTTTCAACCAAACAGTTGAACTTTCAACAAACAAAAAAAACGAATTTTCAACAAAATAGTACAATTTTCATCCAGAGGGTAAATTTTCAGCCAAGGAGGTTAATTTTCTACCAAAGAAGAGCAATTTCCAACTAAAAAAGATCAATTTTCAACCAATAATGAAATAGTTGAATTTTCTACCAAAAAAAATGTTTAAACAAATAGTTGAATTTTCAACCAAAAATATGGATTTGCACACAAAAAATTAATTTTCGACAACAAAAACTACGAATTTTCAACAAAATAATCAAATTTTCAACCAAAGAAATGAATTTTCAAACAAAAAGATGAATTTTCAACAAAATAGTTAAATTTTCAACCTGAAGAGCAAGATATTCAACTCAAATGGTGAATCTTCGAAGAAAAGTCAAACTTGAAAAATTAACTTTTAACTAAAAGAAAAAACAAATGTCCAACAAACTAGTTGAATTTTCTACCAAAGATAGGAATATTCTACCAAAAAAGACAGATTTCTAATGGAACAGTTGAATTTACAGTTAAAAAAATTAATTTTCAACCATAAAAAACATGAATTTTCAACAAAATAGTTGAATTTCATACCAAAGAAATGAATTTTCAACTAAAATGTTGAATCTGCATACATAAAAAATGAATTTCAAAGAAAGTAGTTCAACTTTCAACCAAGTAGTTAATGTTTCAACCAAAAAAGGTAAATTCTTAACGAAAAATGTAATGGTTGATATTTTAACCACAAAAGATTTTAATTTTCAATCAAAAACTGTTGAATGCAACCAAAAGATAAATTTTAAACAAAATAGTTGAATGCTCAACCAAAGCAGATGAATTTTTAACCAAACAGTTGCATTCTTAACCAAAAAAGATGAATTCTCAACCCAAAATTTAATAGTAGACTTCTCAAACACAAATAACTAGGTTTCAACCAAGAATAGTAAGCTTTTTTATTGGAGTCAGACTTTTTACAATGTTATTAAAATATATGTCATCTAATTAATAACTCAATTAGTAGCTAAATTAGTGAAAATATTGACTAATTTTTCAATGATTTAAAATTCGGTTAAATGAAGAATATCCGACACGTGTCGATATAAAGATATTGTTAGATAACTTTTCTTCGTATTTGATGAACCATTCTGCAAACAAATTAAAAATGCTGCGATAAAAGATTGAAAACATTATTTTAATATTCCTTCAATTTTTAAAATCTACGTGACAATTTATTAATATTATTTACGAAAAAAGGCTTCATATAACATGTGACCATGGCCGAATTTTAACGACGCAAAAGTATTATGTGAAAAATAATTGCCAAAGTGATCTTTGAATAAAAAAAAAATCCTTTGACTCAGAGCCAATGAATATTTTTCTTTGATTCAAAGAAATTTTTTTAAATCAAAGAATCTTTTTTCTAAATATATCTTTCGAAACGTAAAAAAGACAAAGTATCGCCTGTTTTAACTCATTTTCTAATAACAAAAATAGAATTTTTTCATAGAATCCAAAAACATAATCATTTTTAATAGGAGTATCTGCATTTTATTTTATGTTCATCATTTTTATTACTTTTTTATTGGGCGAAAAATATCCTTACACCAGAAGCGGTACCAAGGCCTGTTAATTGTTCTATTCAAATTTAAACAAACTTTAGAAATCTTTCCCACACCACTTTCCTGTCCATTTAAGTTTCTCAAGGTGAATAAATAATGTGATTGTGATTAAAGGTTATGTCACCAAGCACCAAAATTACTATCTAAGCTCGGGAGAGGGAGAAACACAGATATATCAAAATAGTATTTATACTGGAAGCAACAGAATATTTATTAGTTGCACTGTTAACGGAATTTTTCAGTAATCATTTTTTTTCTGTATTTTGAAAAATGAGAATCCTTTATACGCTGATTTTCCCCCTGGTCGTCATACTTAATTTTATTGGAAAGTGTAGAAAAATGACTATCATCTTTAAAGATCTTCTAGGTGTTGTACAGTCAAGCTCAAAATTACTCAATCTGTAAATTGTAACCTTTGGATGAGTCTCCGAAATATCACAATGCGTCTTTTTTTCAACTATGAAAAGTTTTTAGCGATGAATGGAGACTGGATTTTTTGGAACGCTAAAGGTGTAAATAATCTTAAAGAAAGGGAATTGCAAGATACAATCCACGTAAGGGAGCTAGATATTTTATGTGTACCGGAAACAAAGAAGAAGGGATGTGAGATAAGAAAGATATAAAATGGAGTTCAAATATGGTTAGGAGTAAATAATGAATTAGCTGGTAGCCAAGGAGTCGGTCTGATTATGTATGAGAAAGTAAAATTGCATGTCAAATAATATGAATGTGTACCTCCTAGATTATTATGGGTTAGAATAAAAGTGGGAATCAAAAGGCTGTATATTATAGCATTCTACGCTCCAGTTGATGGTCATAGTAGTGATGTAAAAAATACCTTCTGGGACTCGCTAAATGATATTAAAGGTATTTGCGATCCTGAGGAAAGAATCATTCTACACGGAGATATGAATAGCTGGGTTGGTGTGTAACGCGAAGGTACCAACAGGATACGTGGTCATTTCGGAGACCAAAAAACAAACGGTGACTAGCAGAAATTGATTAGCTCAAGCTCAGAGAAAGGATTCTTTATTACAAATACTTGGCTCAGACATAAAATGATCCACATGTATACTTGGTGCAGAGGCGAAAGTCACACTATGATTGACTTTGTTGTAGCGGATGAGAGACTGAAAGGGCTAGTAAGAGATACAAGGGTTTTTAGAAACTCTGAATGTGGAAGAGGAGAAGAATAATTAATAAAAAGTCGTAGCAGACGAGAGTTAAAATACAGAATTTGCCGAAGCTAGAAGTACAAATGGTCTAGACTAGAAAATGATTATGGGGATAAAAACAGAAAAGCAAAGATACTAGTCAAAGAAAGCAAGGATAAAATCAAAGCGGATGGTGAAATGGTATGGGTTCCATCAAAGTAAAAGACTGTGTGAGTGATTTCTTAAAGAAATTGTATGGAGGTCAAGCTATAGAACATAACTGTGACACAAAAGAGGATACATTGGACAATCCCGTTGTAGGTGGCAAAATAAGAATCGATATCCGCGACATTAAATCTGCAATTAAGAAACTAAAGAATGGTAAGGCTACTGGTTATCGCGTATCGAAAATAATAAATGTTGGTCTTTCCTTTTCCGGGGGCACTGACAAGTTTCTAGTGGGTACCAACATGATTTCCTGATAATTGAAGCAAAAAAATAAGTTCTCTCAGTTCGCACAATGCGGTCAAAGGGCAAAATTAAGAAAAATTGAATTTTTATCGTTATTATCGAGCGAATAATTTTTTCCTGATCAGTTGAAACGGTAAAAGTTGTGTACTATGATTGATATAAGTGCCTATGTAGCAAAGGCCTTATAAAAAATTATCTTATGTTCGGTACTTTAACTTAAAGTGTGCAAAAATAAGATCTTTTTTGATGACATCTATGCTGCATACGCACTTATATTAGCATAGTGTACAACTTTTACCGTTGACCTAAAATAGAAAAAAAATATGGGCTTCAAAATAACAAGAAAAATATCTATACTGCATAGGCAGTTATATCATCATAGTATACAACTTTTACCGTTCTCCCTGACCCAGAAAAAAACTATTCGTTTGAAAATAACGAGACAAATTCCATTTTTCGTGATTCTGACCTTTGACCGCGTTGTGCGAACTGAGAGAATTTTTTTTTAATCTAACCTTCAGGAAATCATTTTGGCATCCACTAGAAAC
>JAUMHM010121710.1:0-19897 GCA_032362435.1 Melikaiella ostensackeni | reverse complement strand
GGACTTTTGGTCGGGTGTTTGGGAAAGAACAAACAAAAGCAACTTAGGCGCTGCGTGGTTCCAACTAGAGAAACAAATTTTTTACCTTTTTAATAACCTTTTTAATATTTCCAGATCGGTCGCCCTTAATGAGAAATACTATTGCTCACTATTGCTCCCCTTTATACAATAAACATCTTTATATACATCTTCAACTAGGAAGTCTCAATTATAACGTAAAACTTTACCAATATTTCAGGAGTACCCAACCAAACCCTGGTGAATCCTCTGACGAAAACTTCTGTCGGGGGAAAAAGCATCATGACTGCATTAAGCAACACACTGTGCAATGCCAAAGACTGGGATGGCAATAGGTCTGTAAGAAATGAAAATAAAGAAAATTAGAATATCGAAGCATGGCATGTTAATACCTGAGTTCGATAATTAATAATAAAATGAAATTGAACAATTCTGTGCTCTTTGTGTATTCAATAAAATGTATGTTTAACCATATAGAAAAATGTATATTTAATCCTAACTGCATTTACGAATAGAGTAGATATTATAGTAACCTTGGATATCCATTCGTAGGAGACTTACTGTACATTTTCATTTCGGATACTTGATGCAACAGCCAATTCACAGAAACCACCGTCGCCCTATTTGGGGTCAACGTTGGTCACCCTAGGTATTAATTAGTCTAAGACTGTCCGTGGATTAGTATTTTGGGTACCTGGTGCAGCAACAGATGCACGGGAACCATCGCCATCGCTTTTGGGGTTGACATAGGTCACCCTGGGTATTAATTAGCTAAAGACTTCCGGCCAGAAGCCAATATAAATGTGAATTACACATCTTGTTACTATTGCTTCCTTATCAATGCCCTACCGATAAAAAAATTCACTGGAAATTTTCTAAGTATTCTCAGGTTCAGTCACGTTTCTGAGATTTTCCCTACAAGTTTACAGGTAGCACTTTTTGAAGATCTAAGTAGCCCTCATAAATTTTGTGAAGGCTCATAAACATGTTTTCGCAAATATAATCGAAATTTTCATGAATAGCAAGGAATTACAGAAACTGCCTTGAAAGAGAAGGACCCCCACTCGACATTCAGGTAGAAAGGGTTCTTTTGTAGTAAAGTTTCAGTGCAGTGAACAGATGTAAGAACTTCAAAAATGATTTCGTTTTTCAATTTCCCAATTAGAGTTTCGGAGGTTAAGTTCGGGTTAAGTTTGGGTCAGTTCGGTCCACGTAGTGCCAAAATAATGCAGCGCCATCTGCCATAACTTTTAGAAACTTTGCCACTAGCTCTCTAGCCGGGCTCAAGCTAGATCCATTAAGAAATACAAGCCAGAACCAGGCTAGGGGTATCCCGGCCTGGCCCGAGTGTGGAACCGGAAGTAACCTGGCGATTCCCGCATGGGTCGCAGGTAATAATTTATATATGGGGCGTTATTTCTCAAGCGTACCCACTCAAAAAGTCAAATTTGTCGGATCTAAGATAAACTTAGGCAAAAAAAGCTTTAAGACTATGTAGATGAGAAAGTGGGATTCAAATTTTTAATCAATGAAAATAAGCGTTGAGTAGTCCGGTACGCGCATGACGCTGGCGCTCGAGCTGCGCGGCGCACCGTAGTGCCTTCATGGTATTGTTTTTACGAAAAGTAATAATATATGCTAGAATATTTGATCGCTCTCTGCATTTTGCAGGGTTGAGACTGCCATTATTTAAATGCCTGCATTACGTTCACTTTTGAATTTTGAAGAAATTTTGAATTTTGGAAAATCAAGTTATTGAATAAGAGGTCAGGTCGAAAAAAGTGGTTTTATGGATTAAGTAAAATTAGAATTAGGAGATTTTTTTATTCTTATGTCTGGTTTCTTCTCTTTTGAGGAGTAGTCGCATTCCGTGGCTGACGAAAATTTCTTCAATTGAAGTTTTCCATCTTCAGTAGGTATAAATGCATGGTATTGCAGAGTCCCTTCGATTGTCACTGCAGCATCGAATCTGCTTTTCAGATCTTAAACAGTGGCTTCGTGATCTTGCTTGCTACTGAAAATGATTTCAGTTTCCTTGCAGTACTTCTTTGCCCACTGAAATAGAG
The DNA here is from genome assembly GCA_032362435.1 of Melikaiella ostensackeni. Lineage (NCBI taxonomy): Eukaryota > Metazoa > Arthropoda > Insecta > Hymenoptera > Cynipidae > Melikaiella > Melikaiella ostensackeni. The sequence goes on along the minus strand of JAUMHM010121710.1, from coordinate 17,813 downwards.
ATGAAGCATCTAGGATGCGATCTTCAGCGAAACATTGTAGGCTAAACCTTGCTGCATTTCGTTTAACATTCGCCCCTATGCCATCACATGCTCCCTTATCATGAGCGGTAGGATGGTAATGCCACTCAGCTGGAATTCCGAAATCTGTCTTGTGAACTAGGTTATTAGCAAAATTGCCTTTATTCTGAAAATGCTGACCTAATCCGCCTGAGACGTAGTACACATTTTGGACTGCAAAAGTCGCCTAAAGATAATTCACAATTATCTTCTGGTACTCATAAACGACAACAGTGTCATGACTCAAATTGTCCGATATGATTGCCATGCTTTTGTGCTTGAGTTCTCCATCTTTTACATAGTAAATAACTACTGTGAATTTGTGGCCTGATCATTATTCCAGTGAAATCCTTGCACTGAGTTTTGGAGAACAAACTTAAAGTTCTCAGCGAAATCAAATGAGATAACGAATGACTGCTCGGTAGCAAGGAAATGATGGGTTCTGAGCTTCAGCAACGTTTCACAAACTCATTCACAAATTCATCAACATTTATGATTAGCTTCTTTAAAGTGCATCTGTCAGTCTGTAGCCAAGAATCAAATTTGATTTCTTCCAAATTTCTTCCAAAAAATTTTTGCATTCTCCTAACTGGCAGGAACTTCTTGCATCAGGACACACAGTTAACTTTGAACAATCGCGATAACCATTTAAAATTACCTCTGGATCGTTCGTTAAATATCGCATTTTTATTTCTTTTAGCATTAACTTCACGTTTTCATGGTGAACGCAAACGCATACTGTGTGGGTACCGCTACTCCCTGCCAAAACGCAATGTTTCGGTCTAAGTTGTGTGAATTCCGTAAAGCCTATTTTAATCTCTTCATATTCTGACTGGAATTCTGCATACAATTCATTTAAATTGCACAAAATCAATCTTTTCTAAACGAGAACTTTCTTGTTACTCACTCGAACAGACACACAATCCTTCATTCCAGGCATTAAGCGACTCTTGTCGTCACGTTCATAAAATTTGGATAAGAGATCTTCAGTTTCAAGACTCAAAGACCTTCCTCTTCTTGGCGTAGGCAGAGTTAAAATCCCATGATTAGCAACTAACTTTTTCGCATTTTTAGCTTGTCGTTTGGATATTTTGAATTCTACCATCAGTTTTCTGCGACTCTAAGGCTTTGGAGCAAGTGTAAAAAGTTGAATTTTCTCAGCTCTACTCGTTGATGATTTAAACTTCTCTTTGATTTGATCTAGAACTTCAACTGCGGCCTCATGATATTTGTTATTGCACAGTGTATCATTCATCTCGAGTTTTCCGAAGGAAAAGTCTGGATCGTCATCATCATTTGACATGATTTCTTCATTTGACATGATGATTTCATTATTTTCAACATCATCAACGATTTCATCCGCAAGAACATCATTACGAGGCTGATCGGTGTCATCTAAATTTGACGCTGACATTTTTTTGAGTTCACTGAGCTCTTTCCTACATGAAGCACAAATTTTTAGTTCTTCAGATAGTGTAGGAAATTGCGATCGTAAGCATTCAGAAATACGGCGTGTATTTAGCGTCTTGTCATGATTCTCCTTCTTGAAAGAATTGAAGCATTTGTTAGTCCATTTTCTTCGATTATTTTCATCTTTTTTAGGGGCCATAGCCAGTAGAAAACTGGGTTGAAAAATAGTAAAGGGTGGGTATGGTAGCTGAAGTTCGAAAGCTGTTTTTTTTTCAAATGCTATTTTATTTTGAAATTAATATTTTAATTCCATAAGTTGAAAAATCCAAGCTACAATAAAAGTAGAATATATGGCGATATTTTTGTGCCGTAGCTATCACTCAACTTTTGAAAATATAGATAAAAAAATCATATAACAAACCTGCAAAGTGACAGCGTTTTTAAAATCCAATTTCATAATAAAATATAAGGATGATTAATGCTTGTCTTATACCGCAGATTTTTGTTTTCACTTTTGAGAATTTTTAGTGCTTTGTCATCTAGCGGATGAAATTTGAAACTCATCTCTCTGATGACCGCGGTCTTCATTTGTTTCCTATAATAACCTGACGAGAAACAAATGAAGATCAAGTGACTTCCGAAAATACATATCCGTTGATTTTTTGAGCAGGCATCTGATTGAAATATTTGTTATCTATCAACAAATTTTATGTGACGAAAGCTCATTTACACGAGCATATAGTATTATTACTTTCCGTAAAGACAATACCATGAAGGCACCACGGTGCGCCGCGAGGCTCGAGCGCTAGCGTCATGCGCGCACCGGAGTACTCAACGCTCATTTTCATAAATTAAAAATTTGAATCCCACTTTCTAATCTACATAGTCTTATAGGAAAAAACCTAAGCTTTCTTTTAAGACCAAAAAAACCTGTCTTATTTCGAAAAAAGTTGAATTTATTTTTGAAGGTCAAATATTCATTTTTTGAAAAAATGCGTAGAACCAATTTAAAGGGCGTGAAAAACCCTATCGAAACTGTACTAGACAAAAATTTTTCCGCCAGTATTACAAGAGTTAAAAGTCGCCGAAACAGACGATATCCACGAAAATCCCAAAACTTTCACCCCCTCTCCCTCGGTCAATACTTATCCGAATGACAAAATTTTTGCCTCATAAACTACTATCTAATAGCACAACACTTTGCCTAAGTTTAACTTAGATCGGACAACTCTGACTTTTTGAGTGGGTACACTTGAGAAATAACGCCCCATATGCATCCAAGATTTCGAAGAAAATATTTTTAAAAATTCACTAAACGACCCTAAAATGTTTTTAAACTTCGTAAACACTCTAACAGTCGTAGAATATGTTGAAGAATGTTACATACAATTTTTAAGGAAGAGCATCAATTCCCGGCAAAGATATGGCGAGTTGAACGCAAAACAGTATTGAATTTTTTTTCGGCGAAAAATTCCGTTGTCCTTAAATTTCTACAAAACGAAACAACCTTCGAATTTGGTTGCCATGCAAAAAAGATGCGCAATAAAATTTTCTACAAGTATGGACTGTCAGAACTTAAATTTGAACCATTTTTAAATTTTGCTTCGCAGACAATACTTCTCCACGTGTTCGAGCGCTAAGGTGGTTATTGCATTCGCCCCTTCAATTGAGGAGTAAGCGGCCATAGATGCATAAGCCCATTTTTCGTTTTTCGAGAAAATGAGAGTTTTCAAAAGCCCGTGAAGCGTGTTCAAAGTGAGTGAATTTGTGACCAAATGAGGAAATAACATTATGTAAACATTGCACGCCTAAGACTGCGCAAAAAAGCCTGTCACAACCCATCACTTTGAAACTGAATAAAAGCTTCTCCGAAACGGTGCCAGATGGCGTCACCGAAGGTACCGTTTTTAAGAAGCTAAAATCACTTTTGCTCCTGCATCACCGGGATAAAAGTACTTTTACCCCGCTAAAAACAAACTGACGTCATCGGTTACATATCGGCAATTTTTGTCACGCGAAACGGGCGTGAAAACTGTCATTACAATTAAAAATTTTTTCGAGTACATTAGCGTTTTTAAAATTTCATAAAGTTGTTTCTGAGATGCAAAATTTGCCTACATTTTTCGAAAACAGAAAAATGAACTTCTACATTTATGGCCGCTCACTCCTTAATTCTCGAAGTTGATTAAGAGTTTCAATAATGCTTATATTTAATTATACACATTTTCTCAATTTGAAAAAATTTACTTTACAATTATTTAAAAAGAAACAACGTAAGAAATCTTCAAAGGCACTTATGTAAACTGGTCAAACTATGATCTTTATTATACGTAAGTATACATTAAGGCGGAGTGAAAATGATGAAGTGAATAGAATCGTTTGAGCTGAGGAAAAAAATTGTGGGTTTGCATCCGAAAAAAAAGTTTTCAAAATACGTATTTTTAAATTGGATAATACCTTCTGTTCGGTTTTGGGATTTAAAAATTCAAATTTATGAAATATGAAAAAAAAAACCTATTGGTTATAAATCAATGGCAAATTTTTTGTACGAACAGTTTTTGCTAGTGAACAGTAATAAAAATTACAAATTAAAAAAAAATTGTTTAAGATTTTTTTTAAAGATTCAAAAAATACGTTTTTTGGATTGCGTTAAATACACACTTTTTTTGGAAAAAGTTGAATATGTCGAACCTGAAATTTCTTCAGCTTAAATCTAAGAAACACGCTATTATTTTGCTTTCATGATGAATAATTTTTATTTTTATTAGAGCGTTTCAAAACCGTGGAAAATCGTGAAAAATGGTCAAATTCACGATTTTGGAACCACGATAAAATTGTTTTCCATGAAAGCAAAATAAACCAAGTGTTTTGGATTTAAGCTGAAGAAATTTCAGGTTCGACATATTCAACTTTTTCCAAGAAAGTGTGCATTTACCTCAATCCCCAAAAAAAAAACGTTTTTCGCATGTTTTCAAAAAATTATAAATTAAAGAAAAAATTTGTTTTTTGATTTATAATTTTGTGTAACTGTTTAATAGCAAAAACTGTATACAAATGCAAAAAAAATTGCCATAATTTTTCAACAAATAGGATTTTTTTTTAATTTTCAAAGATTTGAATTTACAAATCCAAAAACCGAACAGAACATATTGCGATTTAAAAATTTTTTTTTAACTTTTTTTCAGATGCCAACCCATCAATTTTTTCCCCTCAGCTTAAACGATTCGATTAATTTGATCATTTTCACTTCGCCCTAGTTATTCACAAATACATAAGTTTTAGTTTTATTGCGTAAATTGTAATTAATTTTTTGCTTAGTTTACTCATTTGATTGAAAACAGAAGAAATGGAAGATGATTTTCAAGAATAGTATACTACAGAGGACCACTTCCAAAATGGAGGAAACAGATAGGCTGTGATCCCAACGACTTTAATTTATACACGTTTTTGCATACCCTTGATTTTCTGTGAAGATTCTTCTGATCATACATAACTAGAATGATAATTCTTATTTGAACCATAAATACGTTATCAAAATGCATACATACTTTATTTTAAAATTAAGGTATTCTTATCAAATAAACTCTCAGAAGAGCGAGTATATTTCGATAATTAGTCTCCTATGAGGAAATGAACAAATCTTTTCAATTAAAGCTTTCATTATCGATAAATACGGAATGTCTTTTATTTTAATTTAGACAGTTTCCCATCGCACTTCGGAAAGTATTCATTTCTTCCGAATCTTGATTCCCCTTTTGCAATCAATTAAGAAAATAGGGACTTTATGCTGCGACCAAATTTCTTAAAGGAGAAAGTTATATCGTAAGGGGATAATTTGAATGAAAAATCTTGAAAGCTAACCTGACTTCGGAGCTTTGTTATATTCTGCCCTCCTTTGCCGATTATTGAACCTGCCACCTGGAACAAAAAGTAATACTTGCATTAAAGATTTATGTACATGGATCAAAAGATAAGGCTAATTAAACAAACATTAAGTTTATAATTATGGGCACTATTATCGTGGCTCTAATAACTAATGGTTCTCCAAGAAGTCATCACAGGGTGTCTAATTTCCGCCCACCGAATTTCCGGTTATTTCCCGCTTGTAAATATCAAATCTCCTCTCACTAGAAGCACGAATACATCGCATCTAACATAAGGTTTTCATATGTGTAATTTTTTATATATAGCGACATCTAATTATATATAGCGATATCTAATTATATTTAAACAAAATAATATTTTCGTAATTTATGGTGTCGAGTGAAAATGAATACAATCAGATTACAATTGCTTCAGACGTTTCGACACACGACGGTTAATACCTTCAATCCCAGTTGAGAGTTATTGTACTTTTGTACATGTACTTAAAGACTTCCTGTCTTACTTTAAATATTAACTGATTTTCATTAAAATTTTTCTCCCTCTTTTCTAATTATACAAGTAAACTGATTCAGCTAATTGAATTGTTTGTTATAACTAGGGAGGAAACTCTCAATCAGTCAGCCAGTTTACAAATTCTCAATAAAAATTCAATTGATAACTTTGACTTTTCATTATACTGTGTTTCAAAAGGTTGATTATTTTATTAGTACTGATTAGTATTGATGATTCAAAATTCAATCAACTTTTTTTACAAAATGCATGAAAAATTATATGTTAATTAATTTTTTTGTACCTAATATAGTCACAGGACCTACACAAATTAAATTTTAACATTAATTAATAACGGTAGTTTTTCTTGTAGCCTTTGGTCTTGAGCTTTAGAGGTTGTAAGATAAGCAATGTTTATTTTCGGAACGTTAATGCATTTCGCCATAATATTATAGCCTCATCGGAACTGTAATGATTACAAAATAAGAATAGACATTTGTATCTGAGAACGTGCAGTATACATCATACGTGATGATTAATTAATAACTAATTTAAAAATTAAAATACGCATAGCTTTCATGCGAAATACAAAAGTATTTCACAACAATACAATTGTAATTGTAAGAATAAGTTTATTATGATACTGTACTGTTACACTTGAAATAACAAGTTTCTACAGAAACAACGGTCTTCTTACTTCGATAAAAGAACATACAACAAAACGAATTCACAGTTTCTAATATCTATACTGCTTCGAACTTTCAACTTTATGCAATGAATTCCCAACTTTTGTACAGTAACGTTATTAAAGTATTCTTCGTGGACAATCGGCTTCTTTTGGCTGAATCAATGTGTCCAGATGTTGAAAAAAAATCCTCTCCGATGGTGTTGAAGTTGCCGGAATGGACAAAAATTGTTTAGCGAGTTGTAAAATTGTTGGAAATCTGTTCTGATTTTACTTCCACCATTACAGAGAGGATCCTAGTCAATGTGAATTATGTTTTCACGCAAATATGAGTCGATTTTTTCTTCCACCTCATCAACATCTTCACAGAATACTCTTTGCAAAGCACTTTTTTCTTCGTCAATTTGCACTGAAAGTTACGCTAGAGGTCGATGAAGAGAATATAGTTTTCTCAACTCCTTTTCAGTTTCTGTCTTCGTAATCTCATCCTCACCAAGCATCTTCTTATACCTGCAATGTATCATTTACATATCTTATAAGAATAGTAGGAAATATACCAATTTTTGCCAAAAGAAAGGCTTCTTTTACTTTTATTTCAACTCTTCGTGGCATACATGCATTTTGTTATTTTGTATGCCAAATTAAAATAATCACTTAAAGCGGCAATCAAAATAAGAGTAGGCATGCACTATCTACTTTTTTATTTTTTAAATTCTGTCAAAAATGTGGGTGACACATTCCACTAAAAATAAAAAAAATAAAATGTATTCTAAAGTAAAGTAATCTAATAAGCACGTCAATTAAAATAAAATGAGTAATGTTTGGTAAAAAATGTGCATCAGAGACACCTAAAAATTTTGTTTTAATTCTGCCATTTTTAGAAAAAAATTAATTCTTTGAACCATCCTAATGGATACACTGGTTACATTTTTTCGTCAATTACCGTAATTGCACAGTTATATGCTGCTTTAGATCTTGAATTTATGTTAACTTTGTTTACTTACTTTTTCTCTTGAATTGGTATGTTTCTTAATATTCTTATAAGATAAATGATACATTGCAAACTGACGAAGAAAAAAGTTCTTTGCCTAGCGTATTCTGTGAAGATATTGATGAAATATAAGAAGAAATCGACTCGTATTTGTGTGAAAATATACACTGCAGTCCCGCTATAGAGACCGTCTCGGGGGTAACCTCAATGGCCTTCGTTCTATCTCGGGACTCTCCAAACCATAAACAATCAGGGCCATATGAACCATTTCTGTTGGAGTTTCATCTTAAAAAAATTTTTTTTTTGTATTTTTGCCATTTTGGTTTTATAATATCATAATGAAAGTGAAAATGTTTGTGCGCGAACAGAAGCGAATGTCCTGCGACACTTTTGCAACTGACTGAAAATGACTGAAGCAGACGACACGATTAACCGCCGAGGGTACTGCCCACTTTTTTCATACACTCCTGCGTTGTTGTGGAGTTGCTCCGCTGACCTCACAGTGCCTCTCTCTCGCCCCCTTGGACCCCATGTCTTTTATAACGGGAACATTTATAGCGAGACTGCAGTGTAATTTAAATTGACTAGGATCCTCTGCAATGGTGGAAGGAAAATCAAAGCAGATTTCAACAACTGCCAAAAAATGTTTGGCCATTCCAGCAACTTCAACACCATCGGAGAGGGCTTTTTCAACATCTGGACACATTGTTTCAACCTAAAGAAGCCGACTGTAACAGTATAGTATTATAATGAACCTATTCTTACAATTACAATTGTATTACTGTGAAATATTTTTGTATTTCGCATGATAGCTATTCGTGTTTTAATTTTTTAATTAGTTATTAATTAATATTGAAATTTAATTTTTGTAGGTCCAGTGACTATATTACAAAAAAATAGTGAAAAAAATATAATTTTTCATGCATTTTGTGAAAAAAGTTGATTGAAATTTGAATCATCAGTATTAATCAGCATTAATAAAATAATTAAACTTTTGACACACAATATAATGAAGAGTCAAAGTTATCAATTGAATTTTTATTGAGAATTTACAAACTAGCTGAGTGATTGAGAGTTTCCTCCCTAGTTATGACAAACAATTTTAATTAGCTGAATCAATTTACTTATATCACTAGAAAAGAGTGAGAAAAATGTTGATGAAAATCGGTTAATATTTTCATTAATACGGGAAATCTTCAAGTGCATATACAAAAGTACAATAACTCTCAAATGGGATTGAAGATATTAACCGATTTTTTACTAGCTTTTCAAAGTCTTCTCATCATAATCTAATGAAGCTAATACAGCCTATTAAAAAAGATAGTAAATACATATTTACGGCCGAACGGTTGAATATTTTTGTCTAATCTTTTGCATACATAATCTTAATAGTATTATCTTTGAACGACCAGAGCTATTTTTTGATAAAACTGTTTCTCTTTTGTTTAGTAATCGAAAACCAAATTACAAGAGCAGTTAAAGGATTTGCATAGCAGTGTCGCTCAATATTAGCTGTTTCTGGGTTCCGCTGTGTGTCTGAGGGGAGGCAAGGTTCCTCCAGAGTCCAGTTCATTTTATTTTCCAGCGGCAGGAAGATGTCCACCAGATGTGGAGAATGGTGGAAATGGAATGGACCCGTTTTTTTCAACACTAGCAATCAATGTACAATATCCTACATTTAAAAAAATTAAACGGCGCGATAGCTTCATTTAATTCCTAAATAAAGACCATGAATAAAAAAAAAAATTTGCAAAAACATGATTTTTGAATAGTTGTAAATTTTAAAATCTCTACTGCATTCGAAAAGTGTTTTAGAACATACCAAAATTTTTTCAAATTTTTCCACCGTATCCTTAACTCTGGGATCACGTCAAAGTACAGGTTTCTGATAAGTGGGCCTAACTGCAGCATTTTTCTTCGCATTTCATTTAACAGCTCTGAACAACAATTATTTATAACAATGAATAAAATATCATTTTATTCAGAAAACCTTACAGATTCGTGTAATCGTTATTAGAATCTGCTGAGACTTTTCCCTGTGGAACTACTATCTTCTAAAGGCGAGGGTTGCCGATTTTTTTAGGCAATACTAGTGACAAATGAAGAAAAATACCATCTTTTGACAAGATTCTGTTACCTTTATCCCTTTGTGAATTTGGGGTCTTGACAGTATTTGAAATGCAAGGCAACTTTTACATTCCACGAAGATTCATCAATTTAATCTCCGTAAATTAAAAACTAAAAATAACATAGAAAGACCCCAATATTGGTAAATATTGGTCAATATTTACCAATAGAGTTGGTACAGAATTGGTAGATATTTTCCAACAGAATGAATAATGATTGAAAACACTTATTTTGGGAGTCATCCATTGCAGATTTACATATATTTGATTCAAAATATGACACCGATAGGAAATTTTTAAAAAATATCAATGTACCCAAACTTTCAGCGGGCAGTGCATTATAAAATGTTATGTTGGCTATATAAAAAAATTTGTTAATTTAAACAAATTTTCGTTGATTTAAACAACGCTATATTTATTTAAATAATTTGTTTGGTTATATCTACCAAATTATGCAATGTAAAAAAAAAATTCTTTATTCGTTGAATGTAGCCAAACTCTCGTTATCTGTATAACCTTCATTCCGTGCCTCCAATCCGAGGCTCACCCTGACACACTTTTAAATCCGAGAACGCCAAATCCTAATAAGACTGAGGCTTATCCGAAAAGTCTTTTCAATTCTTCTGAATCCGTAAGTCCTCTTGAAATTCAATTCGAATGAATAGACTAAACCTGACACTAGACCGAATTTGTCAAGACGGAATCAAGAAGCAATCCGAAACAAACATACATTCCTTCTCTATCCGACGTCCAATCCGAATGATTCCAGGACTCATCCCGAACAAATTTTAATCTTTTCCAATCCGTAGCCAACAAAAACTTAAATCCGATTCAATCCGAAAATACGTCTCAATCCTCTTCACTCCGTGCGCTCAATCCAAATGAATCCGAGGCTCATGCAAAAAGACTTTTCAATCCTTCTCAATCCATGCGTCAACACCAACTTCAATCCGTACCCACCATTCAATCCTTTTGAATACGTGCCCCAAATTCGAAACCGCCTTTCAATCTCTGTATTTAATTCAAATGAATCCGGGACTTATCCAAAATATTTTTTCAATCCTTCTCAATCTCTGCATGAACACCAACTCAAGTCCAAATGAATCTGAAACCGCCTTTCAATCCTTTTCATTCCGTCAGTTCGATCCAAACGAATTCAAAGCCAATCTTTTTTGGGCAAAAAAATGTCTTTTCTTTATTTTTTTTCAACACAAAATTGTATCATAATTCTGAAAATTTACCCCTAGAACGCTTGGCCATAAGACATATAATGTAAGATTTTGAACTTCCTTGCTGCAAACATCTTGTTTTGATATTTAATTTTATTAAGAATCATCAATGACATTAGACTTTAATAAGACAACCCTTAAGTTATGTTTAATCCACCCCTTTAATATTACCCATGAATGAAAAATATAAATATTACATTTCTGTGAGTAATGGATTCAAATATTTTGTTTGGACAATCAATAATCATAAAACTTACTTATTGTTAACGATAACACTTGTCCTTATATTAAAAAATACTTGTTATGCAAAAACTACCCCTCGAAATTTTACATGTTTTGTTTGGCAAGTAATGTTGATGATGATACCTATAACAGAACACACACACACACACACACACACACACACACCACCATCCCTTCAACCCTAATTGCTTAAGGATTTCGACTCACAATATATCCTTTACGAAATCAAAAATGAATGTGTGATATGTTCAATGTATTACAATTCCAGCATTTGTGAGACTGAGCATGAAATTCCATCGCGATATAAATGCCGTGGGAGAACAGAAATAACCAAAATATAATTAATTCTAATTTTTTTTTTAATAATGAAAGATTGGTTGAAAAGAAATAATATTATTCTATTTTTAAGGCACGAAGTTTTCGCAGTAGTGATATTCTTCGAAAAAGTATTTTAGGCGCAACCTTTTCTTGCACCATGCACATGTTATTACTGCAATATCACCGCAAATATCACAATAAGGTTCCATATCTTTGTTGAATGGTTTTTAGTAAAAGGTTTTTACCATTAGCAGCCATTCTGAAGAAAGCTTACCGGATTCCAAAGCTTGCAAATAAATATTTTTTGCCTTAAAAGTCCTTCTTTTATACTTGGTCCAAATTGTCCAGATGGTTCTTTCAAAACTACAAAAACAGGTGAAAGTAATCTTCCATCGGCAGATATGGTTGGCTGAATTGTATAGCTATGCGTGGTGGAAGAAACCGATTGAACAACGTTTTTCACAGTTTTTGTTCCTTGAAAGCATAAATTTCTTCCACTGTGCAATTCCAAATTGAAGCCATTTTGATCGGAATTGAAGGTTTTACTTTGCGCATACCTCAGAAATTCTGGTTTTACACTGTTTCTAAAAGCATCACATTGTTCTTCTATGTCCCTGGTTTTATGTAAAGATGACACAGAAATAAATTTTGTGATTTTTCGCAAAACAACGTTATGCTTTTTCTTGAATTACCATGCTCACCAAAGTGATGCTTTAAACCATGGCATGTTCAACTCACGCTTCTTTTGTAAAGCCCATCTTCGAACATCTATTTCGTGAACTATCATTTTCGAATCAATAGCCTCCTTCACATTGTCGAAAGTGTATTTTTCATACCGCCTCTATAGGAAATCCGATTTTCAGTACCTTTAGAGCGGGGCGAAATAGAGAGTTTCAACCCTAGAGTTGAAACTCTCTGTGCTTCGCCCCGCTCTACACGTACTAAAAATCGGATTATCGATAGAGTTGATACGAAAAATAATATGGATTACTCGGAATGAACCACATCGAATGAAACTTGTGTGTTTGCAGCCCTCGCTCTGCTCGGGCAGCAAATTTCACACTCGTTGCAAACACTGTGTTTCATCCCTTGTGATGCAACATACTATTGCAGCTTTGTATAGTTTACCTTCTCACTCACCACCACTGTTAATTTGTTCTTGGCCATCTTCGTAACTGTCGTTCTCAACGAAATTTCTTGAACCTTTAATGAACGGTTGTAAAAGATAAAAGTTCCTTTTTTCCAGAGTTCCAAAAGTCAACAGCTTCGTTTTTATAGTCGAGATTGACTCTCTGATCTTTATATAAACAACCAGGTACTTCACCATAATCTTTTTCTTCTTCTTCTTCATCTTCAATCTCTTTTATGTCAATTTGACTATCCCCATCAGCAAATTGTAAGTGAACTAAATTTTCAATAATAAATGAGGAATCGAACATACTCCTCATAATGTCCTCTAATTATTAATCGTGTAGATGTAACTCTTCGGGAGTTATTTCTGATGGCTGAATTCCGAGTTTTTCCGTATTGAACGTTATTGTTCATAACGATATTATATTTTACGAAATATTATTTTGTGTAGTTATACTTTATACAATGGAGAAACAACCGAATTTATAACTGAAGAAATACTCTTTTCTTTCGGTCTCTATGCATGCCTGTATCTACATAAAATGTGATAAATTTAATAATCTGACAATCTGATACATGCGCAGTTATTATTGCAAATGTAGAAATGATAATGCCTTCATCATATCATTCATCCGACTCGTAAACAGGAAATATTCTGTTTATTCTCATTTATTTTTGGTTTATTTAAAAAATTTCGTAGAAGATAAATTATGAGTCGAAAGCCTTTAGCAATAAGGGATGTTGGGATGATGTGTTTGTTTGTTTGTATGCGTGTATAATTTTCAATGGATATATGTACGTGTCTCACCACAAATAAAGATTCTTCAAACAGCTCTGTTACATGTGTCATCATCAATATTGCTTGCTAAACAAAACATGTGAGATTTTTAGGGGGTAGTTTTTGCATAATAAGGGTTTATTAATATATGAACAAGTATCTTTAAAAAAAAATTATTTTCATCAATATTGATAGTGCAAACGAAATATTTTAGTCACTTACTCACATAAATATAATATTAATATTTTTTATTTATTGCTAATATTAAAGGGGTGGGTTACACATAATTTAAAGGTTGTTTTATCAAAGTCGAATACCACTGATGACTCTCAATAGAATTAAATATCAAAACAAGATTTTTGCAGCAATAAAGTCCAAAATCTTACATTATATGTCATATGGCGAAGCACTCTAGGGGTAGATTTTCAGAATTATTATACTCTAGAGTGTAAGTATTTCTACAATTCGAGCTAATATTATAACGCAGTATCGATTGCAACAATTTTATGTAAAAACAATAAAGAAGAGACGTTTTGTAGCTCTTGAAACAGCAAAAGATTCAAAAATATAGATGGGATGATTTCAACCCATAAATGTGAATGATTGCAAGCAAAAAATTTCCATAGTTCGGGACTCTCTTTTTATCTGCAAAATGACAAGAAGATCGGCGCTGGACACCAACCTAAACCCCCTCGCAAGTATTTTGGTTCCAGAGTTGTAGAAAAACAAGAATAAACTACGGCTTGAATGTCGTTAAAACACCCAAAATATTTTAAAGAACCAATGCTATGAATTCCACGCATTACATCAATTTCGTTCACAAGCATTTTACAAGAATTGTCTGCGAACTCGGGACTTCCGTGTATGAACTTGCAAGCAACATTACACATTTTGGCCCATTTGATACTGTCATTTTCCAACTCCATTAGCATGTGTTTATACACTTTCCAAACAAATCCATGCATGAGAAGTAGTTATGGCAGTGAAATTATTTCCAATATTTTTGTGTAACGCAGTTGTACGCATACTCCTATAATTCTCGGAAGATAATGACACGAAAATATTGGAAGCAATTCCACCACAAGAACTACATCTCATGCGGGTAATTCTTGTAAAATTCTGTTGAACAAAATTGATATACTGCGTGGAATTCGTAGCATTGTTTGCTTAGAATATGATGGATGCTTTAGCGACTTGATTCTTGTTTTTCTACAACTCTAGAATCAAAATACTTAGACTATATTTCTGAGTTTCAGCGAAGTTACTGCGATTTAAACGTTTTAATTACATCTAAATTTCACGTTGTTTTTTTTTTCATGTTTCTGATTTTCATCGAAAAATAGGAAAAGGCTTTGGATTTTTCAGTGAACAGGCCATGGAATCTGTAAATTCAAATTTTAAACAACTTGATTCGTGTACAAAGTTTCAAGCAAACATCCTCATTATTCGAGTAAATTAATAAAAGCAGTGCAAAAATACAATTCTCGAAACCTGTAAAACTAATTTAATTTCTTGTTCACTCATTGAGAAGAACCGATATTGTTTTTAGTTACAAAATTTTCATCAATAAAGTGTTAAAAATGTAAAAAGATCTCATTATTTAAAAACATAAATTTTCAACCATTAGAAAACACTTTTTTTAAAAAACGACTCGGGGAATTTTGCTAAAATTCATTTTGCACACTATTTTTAAGATCATAAATCGAAATCAAGAAAAAAATTCAGAGTGCTATGACCTTTCATTTAAAGTCGGTTCAGGCACACCGTGCCATTCATAGGGGCCATCTATAAATTACGTAACACATTTTTTGCCAATTTTTTACCCCTTCCGATCTGCATGTAACAAATCGTAACAAAATGCTTCGCCACCCCACCTACGTTACGTGATTTTCTCAAATATTTTCAAGCACGTCTTATTAAATACAATTTTTATACTTTCTATTTTAGTACATAAAAATATTCATAAGCAAGCACATTTTATTTCGATCTTCAAGGAAATTTTAAGTTCCAGTCAGCAGGGTTGTCTTTGAATACCATTAAGACTGCTTTTAATTTCAGCATTTATGTTTAACTCAATTAACCAAAAGATATATAATTTTACCTGAATATTGTAAAAGAAAATTTGATGAATTCGGCAATCCTTAGAAATTTGTGATTAGAAAAATGGAGTAATCTGAATAGATTGGTTCTAAATCAACTTACAATTTAGTGACTGAATTAACAAATGATTAGAAGTTGTTGAAATAAAAATAAATTAAATTATAACAATGTGAAACATGCAACAAAACAACTATATTTTCCTTGAAAATTAAAATTACTAGTGCTCATAAAATTACTATGCTCATAAAATTTAATAAAACGAGATTATACAATATACAATTTTCTCAAAGTTTTTATCCAATCACTTAACGTTACATTCTTAACGTAATTACGAAAAATGGTGAAAGCATTCTCCCTGGAATCCCTTTAATTTTCCTGAATTCACTTCAATTTTATTGAAATCAATGGAATATTTTGAATTTTTTTCAATTCATTTGAATTCATTTGAAATTCAACCTGAATTCTTATTAATTTATCCTAAATTCTTTTAATTCATTTCAATTCACTTAATTTTCTTAAAATTTTCCCTAAATTCTTTTTAATTCACTTGCATTCTACTCAACTCAATAAATTTTTTTTTCTCAATTTACCCTAAAGTCTCTTAAACTTACCTTGAATTCTTAAGCATTTCGTCAAACTCTTTCGAACTCCCTTGAAATTTTCTCAATTCTCTCCAAATTCAATGAAGTTTTCCAACATTTTTGAATCGTTTTCAATTCATTTATATATTTTATAAATTCTCCTTGAATTTTGATGAATTTTACCAGGTTTGTATTCACTAATTCTATTCACTTCCATTCATTGAATCTAAATCAAATAAAATTTATTTGGGTTTGAAAAATATCGTTGCACTCACTAGAATTTTTTTTTAATTCTTCATAAATTTGTATGAATTTTATCAAATATTGCTAAATTATTACCCCAATTTTACTGAAATAAATGGAATAAATTCTTTTGAATTTACTTGAATTCTACTTAATTCAATGGATGTTTTCGATTTTTGTTAAGTTATTTTCTAATTTGCCCTAAAGTTTTTTAAACTCGCCTTGCATTCTAAGGTATTTCGTTGAATTATTTTGAATTTCCTTGAATTTTTCTAAATCCTCTCTAAATTTAATGAAATTTCTCAATCTTTTTGAACCGTTTTCAATTCACTTGAATTTTTTATAAATTTCCCTTGAATTCTTATGAATGTTATCAGATTCGTATTCACTAATTCTACTCACCCCCATTTATCTGAATTCAATGGAATTTTTTTGGATTCGAAAAATGTTGCTGCATTAACTTGAATTATTTTTCATTCATCTTAAATTTTATAAACTTTGCTAAATTATTGCTCTGATTTCACTAAATTGAACGGAATATTTTGTATATTTTTTTTTCAATTCATTTGAATTCATTTGGAATTCATCCTAAATTTTGATTAACTTATCCTGTATTCTTTCAAATTCTTTTGAACTGTCTTGATTTTTTTTAAACTCTTCCTCAATTCTTTTTAAAATCACTTGAATGCTACTCAATTCAATGGATTTATGATTTTTTTCTGAATTCCCTGAAGTTTTCTCACTCACTTTACATTCTTAGGCTCACTCGAATTTTATTAAATTCATCAAAGTCTCTTGAATTCCCTCGAATTCTTCTAAATTCACACCGTTTTCACTCCAATTAATGAAAACATTTGGATATTCGGATTTTTCTATTCATGTGAATTCTTTTGAATATAGCTTGAATTGTTTTTAATTTATTCTGGAAGCTCATGAGTTTATTATGGATTCTTATGAAATTAATCTGTATTCGCTTAAATTCACCTGAAATTCCTAGAGGTTTTATTAAATTCTTTTAAATTCAAAAGAACATTACTCACTTTTAATTAATATTCTGATGTTGGTGTGTAGATTACAGGTGAAAATGATTTTTAGAGAAATGAGAAAAAATCTACCTCAGCCCGGATTTGAACCGCAAACGCCGACTTTAGATGAGTGGAACGTTAACCAATTACGTCAACGAGGCCGCAGTAGATCGTTTTTCATTTTTCCTTTATCACAGGGGGTTATGAGTCTGCATTTCTTTCGCCCTGCGAAATTTTAGATTTATTCCAGTCTTTATGTAATTCAACCTAATCATGAATAATTTAGAATATTAATTGTCACTTTTAGTCGACCATAGTCAGTTTTTGGGTTAGAAATGAGTCTTCTTTAGTCATTTTTTCGGTCTAAATAGGTAACTTTTTTACTTTCTTCAAGTATATTAGGCTGCGAAAGTCTGATTATACTGTAATTTTGGTTACGCGAATTTCCTATAGATTTATTGAAAATATTACGGGACAGTATCTATTTATCCCCCCCCCCACTCGCCCATGTAACAGATCGTT